>JAODLC010000028.1:837160-852734 GCA_026781145.1 Hippopotamyrus pictus | reverse complement strand
GCCCCCCCCCCCCCCCCCCCCCCCCCCCCCCCCCCCCCCCCCCCCCCGTCTGCAGGCGTGCTACGAGGGGGGCATGGAGGTGATCGTGGTGCCCAAGACATCCGCATCCTCAGACTCACCTTGGCTCGGCCTGGCCCGATACGCATGGTCAGGGTGAGGACTTCATTTGAGCTGCCGGAATGAAACGCGTCGGCCTGTAACGTGAAGGTTGTTGGTTCAAATCACAGCTATATAAATGTTTGAAAATCACTTCAGGCCAGCAACTAGGCACCAAGGTGGCAATATGGACAGTGATGCACCGATGTGGAACTTTTAACCCCAACACTGATAATCTCTATAGGTTCATTGAATATTACTAATATGTAGTGAGTAGTGGAGCCTGGGTAGTGGGGGTGGGTGGGATTTGCCAGGGGGTTGGTTCTTTGAAACCTATTCTAAGTGGTGAATGAACTGATGGAATCCCTCGTCCTCCACCCAGGAAAATGGTTCATAGTCCAGTGCAGTCATCGCCGTTGTTTTAGTGGCTGTGTCTTTGGCTCTGGTTCGGCTAACTTTGAATATTAACTAAAGTCTAAATGTCAGTCAGCAATATTGACCTAGATCGACACAGCGGACAGATTCTGATGATTTTTTAACAAGTATCGGTCGATACCAGTATGTTCGACCGATACCAGTATGTTCGACCGATGCATGCATCTCTAGTGGGAATTAATAGTCAGGGTACAGATTAGTACAGATGATTTCTGGCTGGTTATAAGCCCATGGGCGTTTCATATTTGCTTATGTATTTCAGATCTACAGAGCTTTACCCAGACCATTAGCTGTATGTTGTTGTATTTCACCCTTACCAGTTAATCCCTTACTTATTTAATGGCCCAGCTTGGCCACGCCCCCCTTCAGAAGCCATTCCTGTCGGCTGAACCGAGGCTCATCCCGCCTCTCTCTGGGTGTGTCTTTAGGTATGTGATCGAGTGTCCGAACTGTGGCGTTATCTACCGCAGCCGCCAGTACTGGTATGGGAACCAGGACCCCGTGGACACTGTGGTCCGCACCGAGATCCGCCATGTGTGGCCTGGGGTAAGAGACCCCCCCCCCCAACACAATTTCCTCCCAGGATATGTGTCTGTTTAATATTCAGTCGGAAACTGCATCTCTGCTGGCTGGCTTAGCATGTGAAGGGTTAGTATCATCTGGTAGGGGGGGCCTTGGTGCCCCGTCCCCCGTGCCAGTGCTGGGGGTCAGGAGCCTGGGGCAGGGTGGGGGGGGGGGTTGGGAGGGTTTTTCCTTCATGTTTTTCAAGCTTGCACTTGTCTCTGAAGTCACAGTGAGCGAGTGGGGAGGCAGAATGGAAGCCATTTTGGGTGGGTGGGCAGGAAGGAAGTGATGTGTAAGCGTCACCACTGCACAGATACAGGGGACCGCTTGCCGTCAACTGGTGTCTGTTTTATACTGATTTCTAATCGCATATCAGATAGATAGCCAACCTTTATTAGTCTCTGAGCAGAAATTATGGATTATAGAGTGCTGTTATGGATTATGGTGGTTATGCTGATAATAAAACAGTTCCTGGTTATTCGAGATGGCAAACCTGAGTACTGTACAATGCATGGAGGAATAAAAGGTAACACAATCAGTAAAACAAGCTCAGTATGTTGAGAACAAATCAATAATACTGAAGTGGCAGAAGCTGTAAAATCTGTCTGCTCATATTTACTAAGGGCAGCATCGCAGCTCAGTGGAGAGCGCTGATGGTCCACACTTCCAGGATTGAGGGTTGAATTCTGCTTTTGGCTGTCTGCCTCTGTCTGATTCTTTTGTTTGTTTGGTCGTTTGTTTGTTGTGCCCTGTGCTGCCTGAAATGGGCTCATTTGCATTTGCATGCAATTGAACAAATTTTTATTCATTTTTAAATTACGCAAGGAAGAAAACGCAAGAAGTAGGGAACACACAGACAAGACTGTCCCAGTTCCCCAACCACTAACTCTTACGGCAGACCCTCAGAAATGAACTGATAGATTACAATAATTAATGAATTGGTAGATAGTGTGTAAATACATCTGCTGATGCTTCTGGACACATCATCAGTGATTTTCCTGAAATCATTGGGTGTTTCGGGTCTTTCAACATCATGCACCCTCATCCAGGTGACCCAGCCGGGGCTGATCAGACCCCAGCTCGTGTCCAGCTCGTGTCCAAATGGCTCTTTAGCTACCACAGGGTTCTCCCCTCTTGAGCCGCAGCCGTCTAGAGGCCCTCTCTGCCACTTCGGTGGTACTGTGGAAGGCTTTCCTCTTACGCTCTCCAACGATGCCTAGACTGTTTAAGGCACTGGCCCAGGAACCGGCCGCGAAACCTCTGCAGCCGACCTCCGCTGGGAGACACCTCACCCTCCATCCAGCCTGCTGACAGTCGCTGACCAGCCCTGCGTACTTGGAGAGCTTCCTCTCAGAGGCTTCTTCCCATGGAACTGTCAGCTCCCGCAGTACGGCTTGTTTGGCAGCCTCAGACACGAGGACAATGTCTTAGGGCGGTTATAGCTATATGGCCGGGGAACTTCCCAGGTCCACCAACAGCTGCCAGTCTCTAGCAGAGGTCAGGATGCCTGCTGGTGCTCTTTTGGCTGGGGCTGCCTGAATAAAATAAGATAAATAAAATATTATATAGATGTACATATATACATACATGCACATTTATATATGTGTGTGTGTAATAAGTCATAATTAATGAATACTTACATAAAGAAGAGATTTGCCTATAAATTTTAAAAAGGCAATAAAATAATAAAAGTTTAGCAGAAAGATACGGAGCCCCGTATCGGTCTGTCTTGTGTGTTGGCTTTGGGGTTATGACGGCTGGTCATCTTGACCCGTTTCCTGGCTTTGACGCCATATTTGACGAGTCCCCCGAAACATCCAGTCACGTGATTAGACGTCGGATAAACCCTCCGATGACGTGACTAAGAGCCCAGCAAAGGCTGACGCACCTTCCCACCTTTGCAGTCCGACGGCTTTCTGAAGGACAACAGCAACGCGGCCCAGCGCCTCCTGGACGGGGTAAACTTCATGGCGCAGTCTGTGTCCGAGCTGAGCGTCAAGCCTGCCAAGGCCGTCACCTCCTGGCTCACCGACCAGATTGCACCAGCCTACTGGAAGCCAAACTCCCTCATCCTGGTGAGCAGAGGACTTTTTTTTTTTACTGTCCATGGCTTGTTTATAGCCCCTGTCCTATAGTCTCTGAGTCTGCTGCACAACAGGGTATTTGCAGTTAAGGAATGTCACTGCACTGGCAGCAACTTAGACAGCTTATATATTTTAAAAGGCACTTAAAGCATCACCAAACATTTAATTATGTCCTTAACTGCTGCGCCCCCTGTTGCTCTGATGCGATATTGCACAGGGTTGGCTGGTGAGGCGGGCCTTCCGTGACTCCCCATTCCCATTCTGCTTGTGTGCGACAGACGTGCCACAAATGCAGCAGCGTCTTCCAGGAGAACGACGCGAAGCACCACTGCCGAGCCTGCGGCGAAGGCTTCTGCGGCGAATGCTCCTCCAAGAGCCGGCCGGTCCCCGAACGCGGCTGGGGCCTGACGCCTGTCCGTGTCTGCGACGCCTGCTTCGAGCAGCGCGGCGTGCGGCCAGGTAGCACCCTCTCAGGTCTTTTCATAATTTAATTTTTTAACTTTTGTCCGCTACGGTCATATTTGGTTGCATCTCGCGCAGAGCTGCTGGATTTGGACCCGGAGGAAGAGGAGGGCGGAACGGTGATAGCTAGGAAGGTGGGCGAGGCAGTGCAGAGCACGCTGGGAGCTGTGGTCACCGCCATCGACATCCCTCTGGGTGTGTAGTGATGCGTACCACCTTTCTGTGTTTAGCTAGTACAGAGGATCCTTACCTGCTAGCTGTTTATTTTATTATCTAACAATGCATCTCTCAAATGTAATATTACAGGTTCATTTTGCTGCCCCCTGGTGGTTATTTGAAGATATATATATATTTTTTTTTTTTTTTTTTTTTTTTACTTTGTATGAAGTTGCAAAAACAGTGAAGTGTTTGTAGATATTTTAGAGTCCCGCAGCATAGAGATGACCCCTGTGATGTCACATCCGTAATTTAACCCACCCCAGGCCTGGTGAAGGACGCTGCCCGGCCTGCCTACTGGGTCCCTGACCAGGACATCCTGTGCTGTCACTACTGCCAGCGTGAGTTCAGCACCAAGCTGTCCAAACACCACTGCCGGGCTTGTGGCCAGGGCGTGTGCGATGACTGCTCACCCCAGCGTCGCCCTGTACCCTCGCGGGGCTGGGACCACCCTGTCCGGGTCTGTACTAACTGTGTTCAGAACCCTGGGGACCTTTAGCAGGGCCGGCGTTTGGTCTCCCAAGTCCCCCGTCAGCCCCTATAGCTGGGACGTCTCCACCAGTCGAGGGGCAGCCGTGTTCCCAGGACATAGAATCTCTTTTTCTTTTTTTTTTTGTTTTTGTTATGCACTCCGTAGTGCGAGAGGCACTCTGTTCTCCACACGTCTCCCACAGCATGGGGAACCGGAGTAGAGTACAAAGTGAAACCTCAAAGGTCTCCATTTCCACCTCAGGCACCCCAGATCTTAACTCACACGCTTCCCTTTTTTATCAACGTTTCTATCCCAGGAGGAGTACTTTGTAAACGCGATCACCAAGGGCGTGGATCTGGATGGCTCTGCACATAGGCGTCCCCTGTTCCGGGGTCAGCGGCTTCCAGGCAAAGCATAAAGCCATTCCTTCACAGGAACATGAGGATGTGACGAGGTCACCCAGCTCACGCAGCCTCCGTGGAGGTTACATTTACACTGACCTAAATGTTTACCTGAGCTGACTTAGCCATAGGCACGCAAGTACTAGATCGGGTCGAAATACTTTGATTCACAGCGTGCAGAAAGCGCATCCACCAAATGCAGAAGCAGTAGTCTTAATGCTGGATCTTGTTGTTAGAGTTCGGTCCTTTTGTTCACACAATCACTTCTGATCGGTAGATCTGTTCCAACACTTTTACCAGGGTCTTCCTGAAATGCAAAGTGTGAATCTGTGAAGTGACCAGGGGGTGTTCCACAATGCAGGATTTCTCAGTTAACTGGGTTAACTTAAGCTAGAAGTCATGATTGTCCAATAGGAATCCTCCTTACTTAAACTCTTATTGGACGATCATGACTTCTAGCTTAAGTCCTGAGAAATCCTGCTGCGTGGAACTCCTCCCGGTTGTGTAATGGTTTTGTGGCTTTGATTAAGGCTGAAGGAACTAACGTTTTCTGAGGGGTGGGGATCAGGTTCTTTTTCGATTTCCCATCAAGCCTCGTCAGTCTGGGTGTACTGGAAGTGCCCGGCCTGTCCAGCAAGCTGCAGAGGTAAACAGTCTCAGTCACCGGTGCAGCTGTTGCACCTGTCACTTGACTGTGATGGGGTTGTCAGGGAATAGGGGTCCTTGTGGGCCTGGAGTAGTTACATTTCTTCCCCCATGTTCTCCGCTGTGTTTTCCTTCTGTGACCTCCAGAGGAATGTGCCTGCACGTGTTCAGGTGGATGGATGTTTACGTGAGCTTCTAGATTCATTCCATCGTCATGGGTGTTGCCGTTTATTAAGCTCTGACCACAGTGTTCGCATATGAGGTTCAATACATTTTAGGGACAGGTAGGTAGGCCACGACCACTTCAAACCCACTTCCATATTTCTCTGTCATAGCTGGTTTTTAGGGAAGGGGTGTGGTGAAACTGTAGGATTATTCTAGAAGTGCGGTTCGGGTTTCTTTGGTTGAGGGGAGATGGTCTGACACAGGTGACCTGTGAAAAGTCATGGTGGGCCCCGGGACTGTTGGTGGCGGATCATGATCGGTCGCCTCGCTTGTGTTCACATGCCCCACTCAGCATGCGTCCTGTTCAATCACCTTCACTGGGTGATCTTGTCGGTTACAAAAAAGCCCATTCCCCCACTCACCTCTGCCTCCACTGCACTGCAATTGGGTGAGGCCGTGGGTGGGAGCTGAGATGACCAATCGCAGGCTGACCCTGACAGTCATGAACAAGGGGCCGAGCTATGGAGCATCGAACATCAAGTTTTATGTGTCATGTATGCTAATATATTAAAACTTTTAAACATTTAATGTGTGGGTGTGTCCTTCGAACAATTTAATATTTTTATGTTCTCTGTAATACAAATTTGGATCGATGCACAGAAGTCTAGACAGGACTCTTCCGCAAACACTACGTCCACTAGGGGGCGTCACTTTTGCACCTTGGTCATTGCTATCCCAGAGTGTCACAGATGGAGTACCTGGGTGTGAGTAGTTAGTTTGGTGATGATGGCACATGAAAACTGCTTTAACCATGTGCAGTTTTTGACTTCCCCCTTGATTTCACTTGGTTTTTTGAGGTCTTCGCTTTTTGGACTTAATCCCATTTTTAAAAAAAAAAAAAAAAAAAGCTAGAACATGCCTGGTGATGCTGGCGATGGAGGGTCAGTACTTGGGCTGGCTGTGGGGTTGGAGGTAAGCTAACACTCCGTAGTTCATGCGTGTTGCAGCATTTCTCTACATGTTTTTTTTGGCCACAGTAGGTTACTTTAATTCTGTCGGGTAGTCATTCCTTACTCCTTGCAGAGCTTGTTACTATCTGGACTAATAAGGTTTTCTTTTTGGAAATCCTATCAAAATACTGTTTATTGTTTTCCAGAAGACAAATTTAAGATTTTAATTTTTTTTTTCCCGTTCCGTTTACGGTGGCAAAGCCAGGAGCACGTAAAAAGGCTCAGTCTTGCCCAGAGGGAAGGTCCCAGCTGTGAGTTTCTTTTGCCTTAACAAACTTGTCTGTGGGGGGGACCCTTTCATAATCAGCGTATGCGATTCCACTCCGGTTCCGTCTCAGCAGACACTTAGCAACCAAAGAAATAGCTAACAGCTTGGAACCGCTGTCGAAGACAGAGTAATGAAGATGAATAAAAACACTGTTTAAGGTGGTTTGTGATTCATGATGGCCGCAAGCCGCCCTTCCAGCTCATGTACAGTAGACTCTGAGAACCTGTGGCCGTCCAGTTCCTGCTCTGCTCCAATAATTGCCACTCTAGCCCCCAGGGACCTGACCCGCAGTTCTGCTCCAGAAGCTTCTATCGTATTCCCCAGTAATTCATCCCCCCCTCGTCCTGTAGGGTGCTGAGATAATGAAGCAGAAGCGCTCTGACTTTCCCTCCCTTTCCTGTTATTGGGCCCTAGAGCGTTGAAATAATGGCTGATTTAGTCAACGAGCTGCACAAGAGCATTTAGACTAAATTCTTGTTCAGCGTGTTGTCTCCACTCCTCTGGGTTTATAGGGTCCAAGCAGCTGCAAGACCAGCCTCTAAATAGCTGCCTGTTATCTCAAAGTCATGGGTGGACCTTAATAACCATACCCCTCTGAGATCACACCCCTGTAGATAAGGTCCGCCTAGAGGCAGTCTCCAAATGTATGTTAGTGTCCATTATGGTCGCATTGCAAGTGCCTTCCTTTTTATAAATATTGTAAATTGATATGATGAGCACTGGTTTAATTGTTAAAATTGTCTTTGTAATGATATGCAAAACTACGGTAGATTGGGAACATGATACATCCATTACACAGCTTATTTACTGATGAGATAATGAATGGAAAAAATTGTAACAAGTTTAAGGGCCGAAAATGTGACAGCGAGGTCAAGCACGGAGATCGAGGGGCCAGATTTAACATGGTTGCCAGTTGGACACTCTTTTGCGGTTGCTATAGTAGAGTAGATGCTAGGGGGCGCTGTGTCTCTGCTGGCATGAGCTACATACACGTCTCTGCCTCGGATAGTTCAGGCCCCGCGTTGCAGATGGCCACCAAACGCAGAAGCCTGGACAGCTAGGGGCGAGACTTCCGTTGCTTCAGGTCAAAGACTCAAGGAAATCAATGTGGCACTTTAGTGCCTTTGATCTGCTGCGGTTCGTGACCACTCACAAAAGAGGAAAGTACAAGGTATGCATTTTCCACCTGCAATCCTGAAGCCACACTGTAAGAACGATGACGATTATCCTGGAAACTGCCATTAGCCTGCTACCTAGAAGGGTGAGGCTAGTGAGGATATATGCCGAGGCAGGAAGGTTTGGGCTTTTCGGATCATTCCAGAATTCAAGATGGACAGCTTTGGGCTGATGGATGTGACATTACCATGAGAACCACCATCAGTACACCAGGGAAGGTAGAACGACTCACTGAAACCCTGTCATCTGGCACGTTGACCTCAAGGCGGCCAATGTACTGACTTATACAGTCCCCCTGGGAGGGAGCAGGCCTCTGCCACTAGAGGGCACCACCTTTCATGGTGGAGACTGCAGGATTACACAAAAGCCGTCTAGCCTGATAATTTAAATGTAATTACATGTTTTTTTATAGATTTGTCGATTGGTCCTACAGATCATCAAAGGTTTGAAGTCTCAATTCCTCTTTTCAGGGCCATAACAAAGTAAAATTCTGACCTCACTGGTCAAGAGACATAACCAGTTCAGCAGTGAGAGGGCTAAAATAATAATAAAAAACAACAGCAGCCCTTCTTTAGTGGTGCATTCCAAAACTTTGGTGTGGCTCTGGGGTCAGATGTGTGGGCATCGCCCGCTTGACGTGTTTCGGTTTTTTCGTGCAGCCAGCTGTCGTTGGCTGGGGGAAGAGTTTGAAAAAAATGTGGCACCAGACAGTACAGCCACACAGTTCTCCCATGTGCACAGGGCAGCCTGACACCCCGGGGCAATGTGGGGTGACCCGCATCATCCTGTGGTCTTTCAGAAAGGTCAGCGATCAGGAGCCCTCAAGGATGCACGTACACAAAGAGAGAATCTACCAAATAACCATATTGAAATGAGATTTTCCCAAGAGCAGAGCTCGTGGGCAGAATGGGGAGGAAAAACTTGTTTAGTCAGTGTTCCTGAAAACACGAGAGAGACAAAAATACCCATGTCTTTTTTAATAGAGGGATGGTTCCAAACGCCAATGCTAAGCTCAGAGGTGACAGCTCTCAGCCGTCTTTGTGCCGTGGCCTTTGAACTACAGGACAGCAATTAGCTAATTTCCTGTCAAACTCTATACAGGTTTTCACCTCGGCCTGTCTCAGCTTGTCAATCACAACCTGCTGGTATGGAATTATTTCTATACAGTTTAAAGGATCTCTGGGGCTTGAAGCCTATATTCTACCATGTTCCACTGATTCTAAGGGGGGGATACAAATCCATTTTGTCCCAGAGTCTTTGGAACAGGGTTGGGGTGGAGTTCTGTTTACACAATAGCAAAACTGAGAATGAGAGTGACAACCGGATCTTCTCTGCTCACACTGATTGCTCTGACTGCTTGGGTCATTTCAGCTTAGTGTGTTCCTACCCTGTCAAAGTGATCAACAAGGAGGTGGTGAGTATGATGGAGATCTATCTGTCCATTTTCTGAAACTGCGTGTCCCATGTAGGGTTGCAGGGGTTCTGGAGCCCATCCTGGAGGCTACAGGCAGAAGGCAGGGAACAACCCAGGATGGGGGACCAACCCGTTGCAGAACGCGCACACACATGGAACCCTGACGGAGACTTGATCCCTGGTGGCGGAAATGTGAGGCAACAGTGCTAACCACCATGCCACCCTAAAATGGAGATGCAGATACTGTATGTCTAGAATTGGAAACAATGATGCAGTTAATAGGGGAGTGACAGCTCTAGTGAAGGTAAAGGTACACTATATGGGCAAAAGTATTGAGACACCTGGCCATTACATGTACAGGAACTTCTATGACATTCCATTCTAAATCCATAGGCATCAAGAGGGGTTGGTCCCCTCTTTGCAGGTATAATAGCTGCCACTCTTCTGGGAAGGCTTTCCACAAGTTTTTGGAGTGTGTCTGTGGGAATGCCCATCTGCCTACTCACCCAGAAAAGTATTTGTGAGATCAGGCACTGATGTTGGATGCAAACTTCTGCCCCACAATCTCTGTTCTAGTTCATCTATTCAATGGGGTTGAGGTCAGGGCTCTGTGTGGGCCAGTCAAGTTCTTCTACACCAAGCTCACCCAACCATGTCTTTATGGATCTTGCTTTGCGCATCAGGCACAGCCATGCTGGACCAAAAAAGGGCCCCAACCATTTCCCACAGAGTTGGAAAGGTAAACTTCTCTTGGTATGCTAAGCATTAAGAGTTCCCTTTACTGGAACTAAGGGGCCTATCCCAACCCCTGGAAAGCAACCCCATACCAATGTCCCTCCTCTACCAAACTGTACAGTTGGCACAATGCAGTCAGACAGGTAACGTTCTCCTGGCATCTACCAAACCCAAACTCGTCCATCTGACCATCAGAAAGAGAAGCGTGATTCATCACTCCAGAGAATACTGCTCCAGATTCCACTCCGTAAGGCTCATCCACCATAAGCAGCCCATTCCACAATGCTCCCAGCAAATGGTTTTTTGCGCTGGGTTTAATGCCTGAGGAAGTTTGGATCTATGTGGTTACTGAGTGAACAGAGTGTTGACGACTTTCATACACTCTGAGCCACACCACACTGTTACATCACGTGGTCTGTCACTTCGTGGCTCCTGTTGTGAGTTCCTGTTGTTCCTCAATGCTTTCACTTTGCAATAGTACCACTTACAGTTGACTGTGGAATATCTAGCAGGGAAGAAATTTCACAAACTAACGTACTGCAAAAGTGGTATCCTATGACAGTACCACGCGTGATTACACTAAGCTCTTCAGAATGACCTGTTCTCTTAGAAATGTTTGTAGACTTAACTGTATGGTTAGATGCTTGATTTTCTACACCTGTAGCAATGGGTCTGAATGAAACACTTCAATTCAATGATTAAGAGTTGTGTCCAAATACTTTTGTCCATAGTATAGTTCCCTACCTCACATGCAGCACACCCCACACGGGGTGCCCAGTGGTGAAACTATCATTGTCATGGATGAGCTAGATACAATGCCAGATGTTCTCTTGAGGATCTGCAGGATGGAAAATCCAAGTGTGATGTATTGACGCTTGGATGGACTTTGCTCTCGAAACTGTGCACGAAGGGAAGCTCGCGGTCTGTGGATGTCACACGTAGGGAAATTATCTTCACGATCTAGCAGGAAGCCTATAAAATACCTGACGCGTTTAAAAATAAGATGTTTATGAGAACCCAGACAAAATATCTAAATTTAGAATTTCACTGCAAGCTTGGTTTAAAAAACAGAGAGGAAATGTAGCTATACATATCTCAGACACATGTGTGCACCTATCTGAATACTGTGCATGCATCATGGAAAGTCTTAATTTTCCATCTCACCCATCAAGTTGCAGTAAGCCTCTGTGGTCAATCAAAAACTTTAGTGTTATGAGATTCAACTGTGTTTGTTATAGTGAAAGGTGCTATATACCACAGGAAAGTGAGAGCGTTTTAGAATGACTTATTTGAGATTTATTTTTTTTACAGATTTGTGATATGAACTGATGGAGGGGAACCATAGAGGGTCAGATGAGAATGGATTTAAGAGGGCAACAGGCTGCTGAGTTTAAGGTCACTGTATCCTGCAGCTCGGTGACGTTACAAAACAAAACATGGTCCTGTCAATTCTTGTAGCCGCTACAAAATCAGAGCGTAACAAATGGGATTATAATGATTTCTAAAACAGAAGCATGTAGCACAGTTCTTAAGGACCTTGACTTTTAACCAGGTGGTTGCTATATTAAGGATCTACAAGGCCCGAGATTAGTATATAACCTACACAAATTTGGATGCTTCAGAAAAATATCAAGTTTAGGGTAGACAACTGTTGGTCTTCCATATACATGGAAAACTGTGACTTAAATCCTTTGACTCTATATGGTTTATGGGTGTGAATCACGTTAGAAAGCTTTCTAAGCTCGTGTTAAATTGGATGTGATGGATAAAAGCTATCTGGTGTAGGAACAGTCAGTGTCAAATTGGTTAGTGGAAAGTCAAATCTCTTGGGCTTCACCTGCAGGAACTTTCAGTCCACGATATCCCAGTAAAGGCTTCCAGTTCGTGCTTAGTGAGCAGCATGACTAAGCAATTTGCTAATTAAAGTGTCTATATCAACGATCAAAATCACCAATTAAAAATTCCTCCATTTGGTCGAATGTGGGGTCTTGCTGTGCAGTTTATTTTATGTTGCTATACATACTGAATTATCAAAATAAATGAACCATGGCTTCTGGCCACTTAAGTAATATTTTAATATTTTACACATTTGAGTATTTCTGTAGAATGTATTGTCAATACCTAACGGAATATTTATCTGAAATATAAAAGTATTTTAAAGACAACTGGAATAAATTAAACCCTTAAATACACATGAGGTGTAATGCAATCAATTTGATAATTATAAGAAACATAATGTTATCCAACAGTAATACTACTCATGATAAAATGCATTAAGAATTTTGCGAGACAAAAGCACACCAAAAACCGAGTAGCAGAGTCATGAACATGAAGCCCCTTCCCCCACAGGTAAAAAAAAAAAAAACTCCAGCTAACAGCCAGAGCGCCGACTAGAAATCTTGCACTTGCATGCTGCAAACAGAGCAAATAACAGGTACTCGTGTTATAGTAACATCGCAAACTGCCTCTTTAAAAACTGTAGGCATTCAGCACTTGTACTGTACAAAGGAGAAACCCTTTAAAATGGTTTTGACAGTTTCCAAACAGGCCATGCCTTATTTTTCAGCATCGGGATACCATTGGCCAATGAGTCGAACATCTTCAGCGTGATTGGTTGCCTTTTTTCGTACGGTTTCTTCAGAACTCCGAGACGCTGAATATTGGGTTACAGTGTAGCAAAATGGCGGCTGTCATTCAGAATCCACTCAAAGCGTAAGTAATTTTAAAAAATTACTGCAATTGCAATTCATTTACTTCATTGTTTATTTTGCCGGTAACGTTAAATTTAAAATACCGCGGAACGAATATAGCAAAAAAACATGGTTGTTATGCCTTTTCCAGTATTTTCCCTTGCACAATTTTCTCGCACATGCATCTGAAAAAATAGCTAGCTAAACTAGTGGCTAGCCAGCTAATGCCAATATAGTTTATTTACGGAACACCAAATGAACAATGAAATAACTTGACAACTCCAAAAAATAATCCTTTAATGCCGTTTTCAAAATTTCCTAGTCGGAAGTGCACAGTGGCTGGTGCTGAATTCATAGGAATACAATGATTTCATTCCGTGTACTAAAATTAAACTATATTTCATAGTCCGTTTACGGGACGATTGCATGTACTTTCAGCGATTTTATGAATGCATGCATTCTTTTCAGAAAACCGGTATATCGTTTTTTGTGGTTGTTACTTAGCTGCAGCCGTGGAAGAAATGCACAATTTTATATTGTTAAATCGTATAAGGAAGAGCGATTATTGTTATTTTCCCAGCGCTACCAGATAAGGTCCCCCTTAAGATATTTAAATTTTATTTAATCGTCAGCAGATCGGAATTCATGAACGTTTACACAGGGCAAAAGTTGTTGAGATAATATAATGGAGGTAACTTCGCGTCATGTGAGGGGTAGGAGGGGGTTAGTCAGTCTGTCCTAAATGCAGGGATATTCGGAGAGTCTCCTTGCCGCTCGGAGATCCTGTGGCGAAGGAATAAAGCGGCTCGTGCCTGAATAAACGCCGATTGTTGTATCGATTTTAATTGTGACGTCAGCGCATCGTACGGGACGCCGCTGTTTTCGGGGGTGGGGGGGCACTGGTCGTTTAAGGGGATACATGTCAAGTTTCGTCTCCGTTTATTGCAATCCGCCTCTCCTTTTGACATTTTCACCGGCGCGTCCTGTTGTAACTTAAGCAGTCCTAAACTTGAAATTCGGGTCCGCAGATCCTAAATAATTAATCTCAGAACGAAAATAATACAAGGTTAATTTTGCACTGTCGGATTTGTTCAGTTTGCGGCTGGTTTAAAGGTAATTCCTCTAATAACATCGAATGTCGAATAATGGTGTGTGGTCGCAGAAATTTAATTCAGTTTTGAATTAAGTGTTTATGAATATCAGAATCCGTAACATTCATAGAAGTTTGCGGAGTGTAGCGGAATTTAAATGCAGCTCATTGCAACTTGCTAGTTAGAGCTCGCTGGTCGTGTGAAGCAATTGAGCATTTTCGTGTTTGTGAAGCTGCATGTGCGGGTTGGCCGCGCTCCAGCGCGAGGTGCGAGCCCACAGCTAGGCTGACACTTCGATCCGTGTAAGCGTTATTCCCTTTCATCTTCTGTATTTTTAGCACAGTCTGTTTTTCGGTCTGCTGGTTCTTCGCTTTCCGCACTCCAAAGAACGAAGCAAAAGACAAACTTATTGTTGATCGGTGAAGGCTGACTTGCACGTGGACAGAGACCCCTCGCGACAAGATCGTCTCGGTCTCGACCGTCCAGCCGTATTACGTTTGCTTTAAGCGCGTCTCCTAATAACTAAATATAATGCGCGTCAGATGATAGACTTGAAACAAAAGCTTGGAATAATTGTATTTTTCCAGCATCGTCATTGTCACGCACCCTAACTAGGGACTTGCCGGAAAATCAGATAAAGCACATATCGGAAATAGTCTACTAGGTTATAAATGGCCTTAATTCAGATTGTTATGGGAAGCAAGGAAAATAATCGGGAATGCTGTCACACATATATCTGCGCTTGTATGATTGCAAATGTCTGGAATAAGATGTGTGAGAAATGGTTTAGGAGAGAGAGCATGGGGCCTCTTGTTTTGAATTGATTGGGAGGGTGGTTAGGGGGCGTGTGACAGTGCCCTGGTGTACTTGTGTGAGCAGTAGTGGACAGGAATTCCATGCCTTTGTCTGGCGTTCCCACTGACCCTGCCAGCCTGTGTTGAGTCCCAGGACTGCTTTACATAGCTCTGTTTTCAGGAATATTCCATAAACGCACGGGGCCTGAGTGAAACTGGAATGCAACATTGCAAATCAATAAAAATTTTGCATAAAGAAAAACATCAGATCTCTGCTGTTGACTTATATTTCCCAGAATTAGGGATGGACTGGCCTTAGGGATTATCTGGTAAATCTTTAATGGGCCGCTGTATTCGTAGATCGTGAGTGAAATTTCCCCACCCCCAGAGTGCAAAATATTTAAGGGGACTTCTGGATGTAATTTATGGGGCTGTTTTCTCTTCCTAGTCCATCTCTGCACAGGATTGCGCACTTTAAAGAACTGGTCCGTATAAAACCCGGTGAATCATGAAATGTACCGTGGGTTGTGGAATGTGATTGTTTTTTGGAGAGCAGTGATTACATGGCTGTTAGACAGATTAGGCGTCTGGGGGTGTCTTGTCCCGTTCCGGCCCTTTGTTTCAGTGCACTGTACCTCACGTGTGGAATGTGTGCACTGAGATCTCGCCATTATGGAAACCCGGTTCTGGTGGCAGGAATTCCTCTGCTGTGTCCGCTGCCGCACCGATAAGCTGTTTATTCGTAGGGAGGGGTAGGCGGTTCTTCTGTTTCACACTACAAAATTCCTGAGTCACATACTGAGCTAGTAGGAGTGGAGTTGTGGTGGGGGGGGGGCAGCACGGGGGGCTTGGGGGG
>JAODLC010000028.1:778941-796716 GCA_026781145.1 Hippopotamyrus pictus | reverse complement strand
AAGTAATAATAATAATGACATTGACCGCTCAACCATTCTAACCATTCTTGTATGTGCAAGTGCAGTAGGTGTGAACTCATTTGTCATTGGATGTGCTGGCATTTGATGCTGTCAGGGGAAGCAGGATGTTCCCTGCCTCGTGCCCGTTGCTTCTGGGATAGGCTCCGGACCCCCTGCGACCCAGTCGGATAAGCGGGTTGGAAAATGGATGGGTGGATCAACTTCAATCTTGTACAAATTTCAAAATCTCCACTTCAGAACACCACAGACCACTTATAATGTACAGTACAACACACGTCAGGATTCTGAGTCCTAGAATTTGAAAAATGTGGAAAGCTGACAAAACATCAGTTGTGACTCAGAGTCAGTATCTCCACCTCAAAGCACCACAGGCGACCCAAAATGCAAAGTTTGATGCGTTTCCGCATTCTGCATGTCTGGTAATGAACGCAGTTGAAAAGCTTCAATCTTGTGGAGATAAAGATATCACATGACAAAATGCGCAATTTGACACGTTTCAGAAGACTGTCTTGAGATGTGTGGAATATCATCATGGGGCTTCTGACATGTTTTAGAATGTCATCATCAGGCTTAGATGTTCGGAATGTCATCATCAGGCTTAGATGTTCGGAATGTCATCATCAGGCTTCTGAGGTGTTTGGCATATTATCATCAGGCTTGTGAGATGTTCAGAATACAATCTGTACGAGACAGGGCAAGATATACCTCAACCCGTGTAACCTTCCAAGGAACCCCCGGTACCTTCACAGAACTCCACTACCTAGGGTTACCAGCAGGCCTTCGGCAGGGACTTAAGCTTGGGACTTGGGGGCTTGCCATTAGGGTTACCATGCCGATATTCAGAACCATTTTGTTGACCAGGAGGTTGGCTAAGCAAATCCTTTTTTGAGACACCTATGCTTTTCTGTGGTGAAGATCTCCACAAGATTGAAGGTTTTTCAACCCTCCACATTACCAAGACACACTAAATGCAGAAAGGCATCCAACTGTGCATTTTGAGTCATCTGTAGGTTCTGAAGTGGACTTTTCAGATGGCATAAGACTTGTTTGTACATTATGGGAAAGTTCGGAGATGTCTTGACAAACACTATACATGTATAGCACAATACAGCATGGATTTCAAAGTGCATTTTCAAAAAAAAAAATGGTTGAGTAAAAGTCTGAAAACTGCTTTGGACAATTCCTTTCAGATGATATAAGACTTGTACATCATGGGACAATTTTGAGGTCTATCCTGTCAAACTTGGCACATATAAGTAAATGCAGATAAAACCATGAATTTTCTTGAAAATGTTACAGTAGAAGTTGACCCAATTTTGTCCGTAAACCATGTAGTATAAGACTTGTTTATACATTATGGGAAAATCTGAGATGAATCCCATCAAGCTTAGCTCATAACACAATGTAACCAATTTCATTCTCTTGAAAATGGTATAGTAAGTTAACCAAATTGGCAATAGCCTTGTACCTTGCCTTTCTGATGGTATTAGACTTTTTTATACATTATGGGAAAATATGGCCTGTCAGACTCGGCTCATATAAGCAAATGTAAATAATAACATGGATTTCAAAGTGCTTTTTCTTGAAAATTGTACAGTAAAAGTTGACCAGTTTTTCCCCTCGAAATAGCCTTTCAGAAGGTATTAGTCATTTATAGCTTGTAAAATTCTCAGAAATGGCTTGTCAAACTCATTTCATAACACATAATTACATAGATTAGATTAGATTAGATTAGATTAGATTGACTTTATTAATCCCACAATGGGGAAATTCATACATGAATTTCAAGGTATTTTCTTGGAAATTGTACAGTAAAAGTTGACCAAATTTTGTCTGGAAATAGCCTAGGACTAGAGCTGCATGGTTCACAAAAATATGAATCATGATTTTCTGTAACAATTTTTTTCACCCTCAAATTTAAATGTTTATTCCACTCATTAAAATGCAAAGGGAAACACAACAAAACATGAATGCCAAACATATATGATTGATCCAGGACGGGCATATCAACTTCTGACCGCAGAAAGGAAACACTCAATTGGCCATTCAGTTAGGGTAACCAAAACAGCCATACCAAAAGTTCTAATACCAAAAGTGGCAGTGAGGTATGATTTTTTTAGTAGTTCGGTACTTTATGGTGGGACTTGAAACACTTTCTTTGATCGGTTATGCAAATAGTCTGCTTCTGAAACGCAATACAACCGACATCTTGGAAAGAGTTGCAAACCCAGAAAACAATGATAAACGATGTAAAAAAAGATAAATTATATATATAAAAATAATGTATGCATGGATAAATGAAGTGACCCAAGCTTTAATTGTGATCTGGTCGGAAGAACCAGAGATCAGGATAGAATTAAATTTAATTTACGTAAAATATTTTGCATAATATGATAGGACAGCACGGTATAGGAAATTTTCTACTATTGCAGTGTGATTTTGTTGCAATAAATATTGGAGTATAAATAAATGAGTTTCTTAGAAACCCGTCTAGGAGTGAATTAAACAGCAAGGATGAAAATGATTATGATCGTCTAGGAGAACGCATACACTGCTCATGCAAAAGCAGCATAAGCTTTAATTTTTAAAACATATAGCCTACTTGATAATCTTGAAAACGAATAATAATGAACACTTGATCATTTTTCCCCTATGACAGAGGACATGTTTTAGTGAAACCTAAAGTCCATGACTGTACCAAACTGAAGGTAAGAAGCCTGTTCTTAAATCTAGCTGACTGGCAAAGTATGAACTGCACGTGCATAACATGCGATGTTGGTATTAATATTGCACGTCATCCAGCCCTATAATATACTACAGGCATTATTCACACACCCCCCCATGGACAGTGTGGCAACTGCAGTAGGCCTCAGCATGTTTTTGGACTGTGGGGGAAACCTGAGAACATGGAAACACCACACACATGGATCCTAGGCGGAAACTTGAACCCAGGTCCCAGAGGTGTGAGGCTCCAGCGCTAACCACTGCGTCATCGCCCCACCCCAGAACCCCAGCTTACTCAGCAATATTATTTAGGTCTTAGACTTGTATATATGCATCACTGACGATCGTGTTACATTACAATGTTAGTTACGGTGTTGCTAAACTCATTTACCGTTCCTTTCATTATGCTGACGTGTTTAATGCCAGTTCAGGTACATTCACAACCAAGGCCTGCCAACACCAGTTGCAGGTAATGAAGTTTAAGTACCCTCCAATACTAAACCATAGAAAAGGTCCCCAGTGAAAACCCTGCAATCTCACATTATAGACAAATCAACATTTATAAGATTGTGTTTGTACTGCCTTCAATTATTAGATGGCACTAAAAATTGAGAAATTTCAATAGGGACAAGTAGTTTTTCCTCACAAGAAGCATGATAAAGACTGTCAGCATTTACACATCAAATTACACATAATATTCCAGAATACTGAAAACAAATCCATAAAGCACATGTGACTAACTCAGGTACTCAATGTAATAAGCCTTACAAAAGGAACAGAAAACCCTTTGAACACTATTCATTTTTGAGTTTAACACAGTACTGTGTAAAACATCAAAGTTCAAATGTGACCAATAAGGTGCATCTAATTTGAAAAAAAAGTGTTACATTTGTACAGAAGCATTTATGTTGAAGTCCGTGGGTCACATTATACTGTGACAGAAATTTTACGCCATACTGCCCAGCCCAAAGTAGCGCCTATGCTCCGCATTTTATACTGTGCCATGTTATGAATATTCAGACATTGGTCTGTTTCTGATCTTGACTCGGTCTAGCCCTGTCTTGGTCTTGGTTTAGGTGGTCTTGACTACATCACTACATATAATGTGAGATCTGCAGTCAGAGGGGGGTCCGGGGCTCCCCTTTTCCACAATTACAATGAGTTGTTGGCCATTGTCATGAATGTTCCCAATGCAACTGAAAATTCAATACTATGAAGAGTAAGTGATTACATTTTAAACCATTTCTTTCTGAATATGCCCAAGTCATTACAGTAGGGTGAGTTGTTAAAATGGGACACTTTCTGAAAATGTGTGCTCAATTTACAGAATCATCTCAATGACTTCAATCCCAACTTGATACCATTCTAAGTACAATAATGCTCTTTCAACCCTATATAAAAGAAAATAAAGTATTACTAAACATTTTATAGCATGGGAAAAACACATTGGGTGATTAAATTGCAGTTAAAAATGTACAATTTGAAACACTACAGTAAATCACTAAGCGTCACTGGCGTCTTGAAATGTTTACTGCTCATATATTTCGGATATAATATGGATTAATGGACCCCCACTTATCACTGAAGGTGTCTAACCAGTCTTTAAAAGCCATGCCCTTGTTTTGATTTGCTGGGTACTGACGCCGCCTGAAACGTTGACAGTGACAGAAAATTGACCAACTAGGCTACAGGAGGGGCCTGGTAGCTTATCAAAAACAAAAAAAAAATGCTTTCCTTTCTTCAGGCTCCAAAACCATCTCGACCCAGTGTTCACCTGCTCTGTTTTGGTTTATTTTGAGTATTCGCCACCAGGAAAACAGGCTCTCTGAGTGAAAGGGTAATAAATTGCTAGGCCACTCACCCCCAAATGCAACCCCCAAGAGGGGCTGTAATACACCAGCTGCTCAGTCTACAACTGTCTGGAAGCAGATATACAGTGCTATGAAAAAGTATTCCCTGATTACTTATTTTTATGCATATTTGTCACACTTGCATGTTTGAGATCAAACAATTTTTATTATAAAATGAACCCCCCCCCCCCATTGGTAAGTCATGAATTAACTGCGATCAACCACAATTATTGAAAAGCAGAGTTCAGTTTCACTAGCCACACCCAGGCCTGACTACTGCCTGGTCAAATAAAGAAATAGAAGATATGAAACAGAACCAGTGGCAGAGCTAGACTTTCATTTAAGGGGGAGGGGCAAAGGGTGAGCAAGGGTTTCTCAGAGGGGGCCATATAAACATGATAAATGAAGGAAAGAAATATTCTATTTTAACACTATTTTAACTAGTTCTCTTTTCATTTCATGTAGCTAGCTTAAATAGATTAATTAAATTAATGAATCTTGGCAGCTAATTAAACCCTCACATTACAGTATAGTGAAGTTGATTCAAAGCTTTAATATGACATGCATAGCCTGCTTACATGCAGTAGAAAACTAACGACTGGTTCTCCGCATATACACTTACCACAGACTTCAAGCAAGGGCTAGCTTTGCTAAAATAAAACATTATAATTCAGCATGTGCACCAAAACATACATACGTACAAAGACACCGTCTAAAAGACGAGCTACATCAGCACGAGCGGGGCTCCTGGCTAATTTAAACGAGACATGGAGCAGACAGTGCGCAACGCTTTCATGCTGCTTTTTTTATGTTCTGCAAGTGTGTGACCACCTCTCATTAGGAAGGTAATACGGTGTAATATGTTATAAATACCTGCTTGACTCCTGCTGTTACCAATACCGCGGGTGTGTTTTGGATCATGTAGGAACGCACGTGCCACTACCAGAGCTTTTAGCCAATGACATGTCAGTAAACAGCAGGCACAGGGTACTGCTGCATTGGGATGCCTTCAGGGCCACTTGGAAATTAAAGTTTTCTGCTCAAATCTTTCCCCGATCTCCTCATTGGTATATTTTAATGTTTACCATTTCCAGCGGTGTGGCACTGGGGGTGGCAACATATATATTGCCACCCCTTTGGCCCTACCCCTGAATAGCACCTGTCTGACGAAATGAAAGGCTAAAAGATCTCAAATAGCAATACTTCATGCCACGATCTAAAGAAACTCAAGAACAGATGAGAAGAAGTCATTGACATCTATCAGTCTGGAAAGGGTTACAAAGCCGTTTCTAAGGCTTTGGGACTTCAGAAAACCACAGTAAGAGTCATTATCCAAAACTGGAGAAAACTTGGAACAGTGGTGAACCTTCCCTGGAGTGGCCGGCCTACCAAAATTACTCCAAGAGCACATCGACAACTCACCAAGGAGGTCACGAAAGGAGCAACATCTAAAGGAGCAACATCTAAAGGAGCAACATCTAAAGAATTTCAAGCCTCACTTAAGGTCCTTTTTCCATGACAACAATGAGACTTGGGCAAAAATGGCATCCATGGTATAGTTCCAAGGCAAAAACCACTGCTGATAAAGAACATGAAGGCTCGTCTCACATTTACAAAAAAACATCTTTATGATCCAACACTTTTAGGAAAATATTCTGTGGACTGACAAGACACGTTTAACTTTTTCGAAGGCTTGCATTCCATTACATCTGGTGTTAAACTAACCCAGCATTTCATAAAAAGAACATCATAAACGTCAAGCGTGGTGGTGGTAATAGTGTGATGTCTAGGGCTGCTTTGCTGGGTCAGGAGCTGGACGACTGGCTGTAAATGATGGCACCATGAATTCTGCTCTCTACCAGAAAATCCTGAAGCTCAAACACACCTGGGTTATGAGCAGGAGAACAATCCAAAACACTCAAGTCCACCTTTCAATGGCTCAAAAACACAAAATTAACGTTTTAGAGTGACCTAGTCAAAGTCCGGACTTAAATCCAACTGAGATGCTTTGACATGACCTTTCATGCCCGAAAACCCTCCAAATATGGCTGAATTCTGCAAAGTAGAGTGGGCCAAGATTCTTGCACAGCGATGTTCAGGACTCATTGCCGGTTATCATAAACACTCGATTGCAGTTCGTGCTGCAAAGGGTGGCACAACCAGTTAGCAGATGCAGGAGGTAATCGCTTTTTCATAGTGCCAGGTAGGTTTGGATAGCCTTTTCCCCCATTTTGATCCCAAAAGCGACCAGGAGCAGACGCGTAGGTGATGGTTGATGCCTAGAAACTTTGGCATTGAAGCTTAAGAGGTATGTTAGAGACTGGAACTGTTCTTTTTGTCTAACTTGCATTTAGAAACAAAAGTATTACTCATTTTACCTTCTAAAATACACCACCAGTCAAATGTTTTTGCACGCACTGAGATTTTCTACATTTGCATGTTACTTAATTGACATTTACTAAAAATACACTCAATAGTCTTTGCTAACAAATAAATTTGTCGTATGTGCACCAATTAAGTACCTTTAGTAGTAAGAAAGTGTCTTATCTTTGATTCAGCAGTTATAACAGCAGAGAAAATTCAAAGTATTCTTTCTACAATGGACATTAAATAGTGATCTGTTACATAGGATGAAACAGTTAGAGTGCATCTAAAATTAAAGGACAGCCTAGAATTTGACTACGCCATCACCACACAACCAGTCTATAGGATCTCAGACATGCACTCTTACATACTCTTTCCATGTTATAATTTTGACTTTCATGTTTTCATTTATAGTTGGTCACTCAACTTTCCAATGCTTAACAAGAATTAAAAAATCAGTTTATGAGATAAATGGAAAAATGGTAAAAACCTGTGGCGTGCAAAAACTTTTGACTGGTAGTGTATGTAAATTACAATTTATACCATTGTCTTCTACCAAACTCAACTTCCTCTTGTATTTTTCACCACCACCACTAGATGGCAGTGTTATTTGGAATAACTTTTGCTACAGTATCAACTTTTCACTAAATTAACTGACACACAAATGTATTTTGAGGAAATTACCGAATGAACTCTAGCTACCTGGTAACAATAATCGTGTTTATCTAAATAAACATAAATTAGTTCAACCGTGGACCAACGTAGAATAAATTAAATGAGCAGTTTAACATTTTGTTCCTTAACTATCGTGCCATGCATATTTTTGGTGCAATGAGCCTGGCTTGTTAACTGGTAAATAAAAGAATAATAATGTTTAGAAATTGTAAGACAAATTTCACATGGGAAACATACAGGTTGTCAGAGGGTTGCCAGACATCAGTACGATGCCTGGTTCCTCAGACTGGAGTTGCCTCTCCTGCCCCCACATAGCGAAGAGAGGTATGTGCAGGTACCCAGAGACTTGAACAGAGGCTCATTCACTTAACAGTGACAAGCAAAAATGTAACGAACAAGACCCAAGAATAGTTAGACATACGTCCAAAAGTTTATTTGGTGGCTACAAGATATCAGGCTTTTGGGTCTTCTGGTAGCCTGCTAATAGTTTTGTGGGTGACTAAAAGCAGGGGCCCCCTAGGTATTTTACATGCATAGTTGTGTATCAGCTTTTGTGCTTTTAATGACCATCTATAACACACGTTTATATACAGCACACTTTGTACACAGTGTCACTGTGTAAGTGTTGACAATAAAACATATTTAATTGAGGTGCAATATGAATAAATTAAGCATATCTATCTTATCACCCTTGAGGTCTATGACAGCCAATGGCTGCAAATTACATTATGTAACCTTTAACGTGCATTTGGACAATGCTAATAAAAAAAAGAAATAAAAAATAAAAATCATCAAAATAGTTCCTTGATTTTGTGCGAGGTACTGTCCTCATGGGTGTGAATGTTCTCTGGCAGTGGTAATACTCTGAAGCCTGTCCTCCTCATGGGTCACCACTAGAGGGCACTGTAGTCAAGGGAGGCTATCCTCAGTCACTGTGCTTCCTGTGATGAGGAACCAAGTGCGTTCCAATGAAAAACACCTCCTGGCGAGCTGGTTCCTGTTAACCAGATGAACTTCACCAGATGAATGGCGGTGGCGGTGGCAGTGGGGGGCAGCAAAGGAGCCAGCCGCTGTATGTTTAGAGCCATAGAGTGAAAAGGCAAATGCCGGAGTCCAAGGTACACTAATGGCCCAGTGATGTTTGGAAATGCTTCCTTCCAGACTACTTCCTGTTCAACCAGCCACTTCCTGTTCATGGAGTCCACTGTAGTCGCCGATTCTTTGCCAGCTAACGTGTGCAAACCACAGTTTTGGGAACTCTGTCAATGGAAACTGAAAACCAGTCACCAGCAACTCTCCAGCCAGATTGCAAAAGAAACACACACACACGTAAACACACACACACATGTAAACACACACACATGTAAACACACACACACACACACACACACACACAAGCATTTTATATGGCAGTATAGACAGAATTCCTGTGAACGCATGCAGCACACAATACCGGCTTCTACACCCTGACACCTGTCAGCACAGGCGTGGAGACCCACACATTGGTCACGTATAGCCACAATTGAAAGTATTGGCGTCCTGTGGCTTTTAAACTGAAAAAGGCTTACATTCATCTTTTATTTACAATCACCAAAAAAGAAGCCTGAACAGGAGTTTCTGGGTTTCTTCTATCGGTGTACAGGAACCCTGGGGCGTAACAGAAGGTCAAAGTGAAGAAGAAGGGCAATATGGAATCCTCAAGAGGAAACCTTATACCACACAGGAGTGTTTTTACATTATGATGGGGGACACAAAACGAGAGGGAGAACATGTACAGCACGTCACTGACAAGTCCTGCAAGCTTGTGGTCTCAATAATCTCAGCTATGCAATTTACAACACACTACTGGATTTCCCTGGCAAATCATTTCCCTCTTTGGAAATAAGCAGCTCTGTGGAACCGACGGTTACCACCCATTTGCGGAATCTTAAACAATATCCAAGACAAGACAGCGGGTGAGAGTTACACAAAGTCACATCACTCGATCCATGGGGCCCCTAACACCTTTGCTCTTTTGGTCTAGAAAAGATTATACATAACACTTGTACATTGCGTGAACAAGCAGCTGACACCAACCCCTGTGGAAAACGAACATTGGATTTTCTTTTGGGAGATCTTATGGCCAAGGCTTTGAGATTTTGGGTTTAAACAGAGACTGGCCCCTTGCATGACAATGGATAAATGTTTTTTTTCACAGTTACACAAAACAGCACTACAGCTTATACACAAACCCATCTCATCACCATTACTGTCTTCATAGGACTTATTTTTTTAACATTAATCTGTCACACCAAGAACACGGCGCAAACAATACGTTGATCTGGCACCAAAACGCAATTGATTTTTTGAGTTTTTTTTTTCAGCCCCCTAGTGGCCGCCATAGGTCAGTGCTGAAATGAACAGGCTTTACCTCCTGTGATGCTTTCCAGTGCGACACAGCTAGCCAGATCAAATCAAAGCCCTTGAGCCTTGACACTGTATCCTGTGACACGGTTATCTCTCCAAGCTGAAATCTAACAGGGTTATATGTCTTCTTCTCTTGATTATAAGCTGGCACTAGAGTCCATGTGTATGCTTATACATAGGGATCTTTTTTAAAACAAAGCAGTCCCAGTTCTGTCCTTAAACAACATGGAGACACGGTCGTCCTGTTTTATTGGTGAATTATTGCTTATCACCTTGGAAGTTCAGGTGAGGCACAGCGGGGCGGGTGAGAGGGACCTACAGTCCGTTTCCTGCCTCGGTTCTGCCCCTCCTCCGCTGGCGTCCGCCTCCACACTACAGCCCCATCTCCCCAGTGCTCCTCTCGCTGCGTGGAGACAGCTATTCCAGGTCCAAGTCTTGTCAAGAGGACTGCATGAGACCCGTCAGCCGTTTCCCCGTCAGCGATTTGCCCTGTCGAGGCGAGAGTGTTCAGGGTCAGGAAGGACCTGGAAGAGCCAATCTTACATTGAGAAAGAGCGCATTCAGAGTAATAACAGGTTGGGTCTTACTGTTCAGCTTATACCAGAGGCAAGTAATAATAGCCACTTCACACAGCAGTGCCAACGTATCTTAGGGGAAAAAGCCAATGACCTTTCGATCGCAAAATTCAAGCCAACATGCGACTCAGCATTACACAGGACAGCGGCCTTATGTGGACACGGCAGGGTTAGTGCATGCAGGTATGCGGAGGAGTCCATTTCAAACAGCCAGAAGGGGCATACTGGAGAAAATGATTTAGTATGACTGCCAAATCAGGCTTTTATGTATCACATCTCACACCAAAAGGTTAATCGCTGCATTAAAAAAAAAGAAATGTTGCAAAATCCATGCTAAGGAATTTAAATGCAATTAAAATGCAATTAACTGTGTGCAGGTAGCAGCAAAAATTTAATTAGATCAGTATATTTGGTAAGAAATAACTTATTACGAGAGTAATAAAACACAACCATCGCAGTTCCTGAATCATGTTATAATAATAAACTTTCTGTCACCCACATAAGAAAACACAGGAGGTTAAGAGAGGAATATTTTTATTACAAATTTGGACACCCACTACAGCTATAGTTAATGTATTGTGCTACATAGTAATAACGTGTGAGCTGAAATGTTGCTTCTGCTAGATTGCTCCTTAAATGGCTTCCAGGATTTCCGGCTGCACCCTTTTGCGGAGGCAGCTGAAAGGTGTCAGGGCCCTGGGGGAGAGCCAGCCGAGCTCAGCTACCAGCAGTACGTACCACGCTGCGGGTGAACTTCTCCAGTGAGGTGCGTCGGCCCTGCTCACTCTCAGGCTGCTGGCCGGAAGCAGGGGTGTGCGGTGTTGTGGGATTATGAGAAGTTGGTCGAAGCCAGAGGGGAGGGGAGACAGACAATGCAGTGGCGAGGGTTAGCTCTAGAGGGCAGCAGAGAGCAGTTAGCAGTGACCACAGTGCATGGCGACGCCAGCAGAGGGCAGCCTCTCATTCAAGCAAAATGAGTCAGTAGGGCCAATTCACAAATCATTGCTATGATTTGTGAATCATAGCAATGATCGCTGCACTTCTACAGGCCTTCAGGCACTCTTTGATTTGATCCCCACGAGTGTGGTTAATATCATTGTTAAATTGTTTTTCCACTGTTTTGTCCACTTACAACAGAGCTCTTGCTCAGAAATGTGCACTTACTGTGTTTAGCTTAAGGGGGCTTCATAGTGGAAAGCTGACCAGTCTTATTAAAAGGTCATACAGTAAACCATCCTGTCAAAACAGGTTCTCCTCTCTGCTTAAAGCAGCTCCGCCTCCCTCCACAAGGTACCCCTGAGCCCGCGTGGGCCCCCATGACCCAGAGCCCCGTGCAGCGCCACCTTCTTTCGGGCCAGCAGCAGGTCCTGGTAGGCATTGGAGCGCAGGAAGCGTGCATAGCTGTCACTCTTCATAAGCTTGAAGATGTGCTCCTGCGAGAGGCAGAGACGGAAAAAGAGGGTGGCTCTCAGTACGGCCCCTCCTACCAGCAGGTGGCAGTAACGCGTTGTAAAGTGTCCACCCCATTATGATGTTAATTAATTCTGGGCTGGAGGAATCTAGAGGGATCGAGGGCCGTTATTTGAGCCTTTAATCCCTGGCATGAGGCGTCCCGGAGGCTGGCCAGCTCCCCCTTCATGTGCCATCTGCTTGTTGGTGGGAGGAACTCCGTGTGTGTGCTTGCATACGTGAATGCGTTTCATTGAGAGGGTGTATGCATTTCTGCATGTGCATATGCACATGTGTGTTTTTATACATGCTATGACCCTACCACCTGGGCTGTGAGTTTGTTGGCATATGGTAATGTCCTTTCAGATTTATGTAAATACATGTCCCTTTGTGTCTGCGTGAGGGCGTATACACTAGTGGTGGGCAGCGGGCAGACTCCACTCACCTGGGCGTCTTCGAAACTGTAGCGACCCGGGTCCTTGAGGTTCTGGCTGGTTCGCTCGTAGCTGTGGGAGTCCAAATTGATGGAGCTGGGGGCTCCTTCAGCCAGGAACTCCTGCCAGATCTCCTGGGCCCGACGGGGGACGTCCTGAAGGGGGCGCCGCTTTAGGTCCTGCACTGCCAGCCAGAACCTGAGCAAAGTTGCAGGGAAACCCTTATCAGATCCATCCTCAGGCTTCAGAGAGTTCCCACTACTACCTATTCAGGGCCCCCTCTGCTGAACTCAACATCTCACACAGCGTGGTACGTGGTGACAGTCTTGTGTTACGATTAGGGTGTCCACCCGTCCAGACAGTCCGGTTTCCTGGCTCCCTGTCTGGACTGCAGCTGGGTGTCCTGCTTTTAGCCCCTTTGTCCTCCCCCTTACCCACCTCCCAGTCAACTCTCTCCAACCCCCAATCACACAAAAAACGTGAAACACACGCACACATACTACGGAACCCGAGACAAGACGTGTTTGCAAATATTTTTTTATGCTGTTCTATCGAGATAACACGATAATTATCACAATAGATATACCATTCTTGGCTTCTGTAGTATTTGTAAGATTACCTCCTCCCCCCCCATCAGCTATTCATGGGTGTCCTCCTTTACTGGGACTTTTTGGACCCAGGTGTCATGCCCGTGGTCACCCTAGTTATGACATGTCTGACTTGGCTGGGTACAAGTGGCCAAACAGTGGGTAGCCAGAGCAACAAGCTGAAGATGCGATGGGTCACGGGCAGAAGAGCCTCACCGCAAATTCTCAGAGCTGAACTCAGACTCCAGGAACTTCAGGAACTGGTCTCGGCCCGCGGGGTCTTTGAGGGCCTCATCCAGCGAGAAGCCCCACTTCTTCACCCGCTGCTGGCTGGGGTCCTTGCTGCTGTCAGCCAGGACAAGGGAGAGGTTAGGACAGGGGCCATCAGCCAAGTTGGGCCAGAGGCTGAGGTAATTTTAGGCACATTGCTGGAACACTTCAATTTGAATGAGGCACACAATTTTTAATGTGTTTGACATGCTTGGGTGGCATGAACAAGCTCTCCTCCTGACACCCATGGGTTCCCCCAAATCTGGCAACATGTTTCCCAGGATACAAGGTCCTTTGTTCACGAAACCTTCCCACGGGAAAATGACACGCTTCAGCCACAGTTTCTACAGACTTCTGGGAGTAACTTTTAACCAAAGTTTGAACAAGACTGTCTGTTTGAACAAGAACAGCATGATGGGACCCTTAAACTCTGAAGTACTTAGAGATGGATAACTAGGTCTACTTAACTAACCAAGCTAACTGAGCTTACCTGGCCTCCAGGTCCCAGAAAATGGTGTCCTCACTGATCCAGGGGTTGGAGGGCTCTGGCATTGAGATGAAGGGGTCGTAGTCCATGAACTGTTCGGTGTAAGTCATCAGGCTACGACAGAGAGACAGGAAGAATATGAGGACTCAGCTGGCTACAGCATGGTGGATTGGCAACCTACAGCCAAAGGACAACACTGGAGGGGACAAGCCAATCCAGTAGAGGGCGCAATGATTAGAAACCTGACTTAAAAGAAGCATGCAAGTTCAAATCCAAGAAGTGAGATTTGTTTGGCTGGACCAACCAGTATGATATCCAGCAGTGTTAACGCCTGAAAGCGGTGCTTAATTTATGTTCGAGCTCATCTCACAAACTTCTGGCTCAGAGCAGTCTATGCTCCGGCACATCTGAAGTACACTCCACCACGTCAAACAATAGACCCAGTAAAATTAATTTGAGTTAAAGTTTGGATTAAATGCAAATTGAACCAAAGAAATGTATATTTATCAAATCGGTTGTGTTGTATAGTTTTTTTTTTCCACATACATTTGCTTAAATTAGTATGTTTTGCTTATCTGACTTATGATTTAAAAGGGAAAAACTGCACTCACAGAAAAATCCACTCTTTACTAAAATTATAGCAAAATTATGTTACAGCAAAATAATTAGAAAAAAATGTTGAAAAGAAAATTATTATTTTGATTTTTTTTTTTGGACAAGCAACAAAGCCATTGGAACCCTAGGAGAGCAGAAATGAACCAGAAATCCTGATGGAAGAAAAAGCAGAAACGGTGAGGAGAGGAGCAGTGTTTGTGGATGCTAATGCTAATGAGAAGGACCATAAAAAAATGAGCAGTGTACATGGATGCTAATGCTAATGAGAAGGACCATAAAAAGAAGTGCATGTATATGCTAACGCTAATGAGCAGGACTGCAAAAAGGAGCAGCGCACGTGGATGCTGAAGGCAATGAGAAGGGCCATAAAAAAAGGAGCAGTGTACATGGATGCTAATGCTAATGAGAAGGACCATAAAAAGAAGTGCACGTATATGAGCAGGACTGCAAAAAGGAGCAGCGCACGTGGATGCTAACGCTAATGCTATTGCTAATGAGAAGGAATGCAAAAAAGGAGCAAGAAAAGTGCAACATTGCTCAAAAGTTTGATGTAACTAACAGGTCATTAGAAAACATTTCATTGTTATGTGTTTAGTAATCAATAGAACATTATAGTTGTTAAAGGCTCATTTGTATGTATGACATCATCTTTATGAGGTCCAGCACCTCAGAGTTTACGAATTAACTGATTGGAAGGTTTCAGTTATGGCTGTGACCTTTACACATAAAAACCACCTGCTTCGTAAATAAAACGGAACAATCAATTCTATACACGCTTGTTTACGGTCAGCCTCTGGAGCACCGGTGGCCACAATTTGAAATTTAGCAGCGGATCGTCAACTCCGATGGAGACGGGGAGGTTTCCCCGCAACACACTGGAATGATTTCTTAGCATCGACTGCTGTGTCGGTATAACACACTGCCGTGGGCCCAGATGAAGCTACTTAAATAAGGCAGTAGCCAGTGACCTTTCACCCAGGATTCAGTTCAGTGGTGGGGGGAGGGGTGGCATGGGTAGATATCCCACCCCAAGCAAACTGCACCGGTAAGCTCCTCTGCAGACAAGATGTCAGATGAGAACAGCGGCATCTCTACATGAGTCCCCACCAGATGTCGCTGTTGGGCAGTGCGTTAATTCAGTCTATAACGATACATATTCTTCACAAATAATATTGTTCTGCCTTTATTACATATTACAATGGTAGCACTATCTAGCTACCAAATACCTTGCTATATCTGTCGCATCAAAGTCATGACCTGCTCCTAACAGTCTCCCATTGCTGTGCAAGGGGCCGACCCCTCAGCGTCTGTCTAAGCAAATGAGCAGCTGCATGTGCATGTTCAATCAGAGCAAAAATTAGAAATTAAAAGTTTGCCCAGATGAAAGAATCATCATGCAATTTTTCTTTTCAAGCAGTGAACGTCACTGGTGAGCTTATTCTGCATTATTGCAAGGGTGTTTTGACTTTAAGTTAAGGACCTCAAAAGAATGGGTTTCCCTGCTCTTAAAGTTTGCTTTGGATGTGTTATAATAGTGATCATAATAATAATAATAATAAGTCTGGATTTGTAGTTCAATGAGGTATAACTGGGTAATATACCAGTTCTGTGAGCTCTAATGCTGATATTAATAATGCCTGTCTCCTCTTCCGCTTACACCTGCCCATTACATTAATACATACTTGTGATTTAATTGATGAGGTGCGTATATATTAGGATTCACCGAGCAAGTACTGTGCATGTTAATGTTTATTGTGTCCCACCAGAGACTGGATGAGAGGGACAGTGACTGGCAAAGAGGATCAGCTGGGAACGTTTGAGGCTCCCAGAGCGGCTCTTTGGGTGCCATGCAAGCAGAACAGAATGAGAGCCACACACTGAGTGGGGGGGGGGTCAGGCCAAGATGCCAGCCAGTCCACGTGCAGAAGGACTTCAGGGGCAGTCACGATCTCCCAGCAGGTCCGGGGGTGGGGGGTCACAGCCTGTCTGTGTTTGGCATCAGGCAACATGTAAAGCATCACCGCACACTGACTCCCAACCCGCCTTCAGCCATGCCAGGACTGCGCCCAATGCACAAGAATATGCGATATGCATCAAGTCTTTGTTTCTGTAGCGGAATGTGCACAGCCAAGTTCGTCATGCTGAGCGAATGCGGTTAACAGCTCTGCCAGCTCACTCATCTGACCAAAAAACCAAGCATTCGGCGTGAATGTTTTCATAGTACGATCGCACCTGTCGGCGACTTTGGACATTTTCATACAGTGTCTGTCCAGCTGGGTGTTGAGGAATGATATCTGCAGGGGATTAAAAAAAAAAAAGCATTAAAAGAACCTGGGAACAGAGAAACAGCTTATTGGTTGAAAACGAACATGTGACCAGGAGCGTGCGAGCTCAGGTACCTCCTTCTGCACATCTTCTTTGGTTGCCTTCCTGATGGGCTGGGACGGCATGTGGACTGGGCTGTGAGTCGGCGTGTCGTCCGTCACCCCATACACTGACTGCCAACACGGTGTGGGACAAATCCGTGAGATACCCAGGCCACACCTCTCCACCCACCTCTCAACCGCACCTCCCAAACCTCACCTTCTTCACCTTCTGCGGGTTCTTCTCACGCCGGCACTTGCGGATGTCCATCTCAGTGGTATTTACGCAGCCTGGCTGTGAGGGAGTCATGTGATCAGGCCCCATTGATGTCACCATGGCCAACAGTACATGTTAACTTTAAACCCCAAGGACCCCATGTCCCACTCACCACTGGCCGATGCACGTCCCAGAATGCCCTCTCCTGACTGTCGAGGATCTTCCTCTCTGTTTTGTCCTTCTTCCTGTCAATCCTGAGTAAACCAATGACATCATTTCAGTAGTAATGTGAGCCTTTCAGCTCAGCTCACAACTTCACAGAAGCATCCTGGTCCCTACCTTACAGAACTCCTCTTTTGTACAAAACCGACACACTCCAGTGATTTTTTTTAATGCCGCTACTTGCTCATTTATTGGCTTGTTTTGCTAATCGCTTTGCTAATCTCTCGCTATTAACTTATCTTTCCCACGACATTGCGCAGGAGATGATCTGTGGATTTTGTGGTGCTCTTACATTGACCTGCCACTAGATGGAGCTGTGTAATGGGAGCTCGTTTTTTTGTCAGGTGTCTGAGAAATGGGCGACGAGCGAGAGCCGGACGGCAGTGAAATTTTTATCTTTGAGCGATTCAGATTCTCAAAGAGACAAGCAACAGCATCGTACTGTTTTATTAAATGACGGTAACTCTGATCTTGAGCTCAGAATGGGCCCCCCCCCCCCCCCCCCCGCCGGCCCCC
>JAODLC010000028.1:766471-778197 GCA_026781145.1 Hippopotamyrus pictus | reverse complement strand
GGAAAGGCCACCCCCCCCCCCCCCCCCCCAAGGAAGAACCTGATGGGGGTACGGGGGGCGAAGGACAGCAGAAGGATGGAACGCCACCCGTACCGTAATCTGTGTTCTCCGGCTCCCAGCAGTTGGAGGGCCAGAAATACGGGGCCTGGAGAGTATAGAGGGGGGGTTATCTGTGAAAACTGTCATACATGGTGCCTAGAGCTCCCCCTCCTTAACACAGGAGGGGACCGATGACAGCAGAGTGACAGGAGGCACCGGAGTAGACCTGCAGTCTGCCCCCTACTGTCAGCGAGGTACCATTGCTTGCAGCTGGCTGCTCGAACCCATGCGATACCACCAACTGCCACTGCCGTTCACCAGCCTCTATGGCGCCACCCAGTGGGATGTGATAGCGACTGAGAATGACAGCCACCGGTGATTGTCATTCAGCCCAGCCACGTCCGTAAAAAAACGTCAAAGCCCAGCATCGTAAATCTCCTCTCATCACTGCCTGGGCGGGTAATCTCTCAACACCAATTACTGGTAAGAGTGACCTTGCCGATGCCCCTCCCCCCACACTGGTACATCGTGCCCCAGTCAATTGCACAAAATGTCATGGTGGCCTGCTATAGGACGAGACGTCCTCGCTGCTTTTTCTGCCCGTTGATTGGCCAGGCTAGGTTCACAGAGACACAGACCCTCCCCCACACCCCATCAGGGCATTACACTCACGCTACACGCCTTTGTTCTTAAATTACAGAAACTCAATGAAAAGCGGATGTAGCCCGACTCTTTCACCACTGAGTATTGATTTGATGAGATCAAGGCATCTGTGGCCGAGGAATGTCAAAGCAGAGTGAGATAGTGGTGCTCTGGCGCCTGTCCCGCTCACTCCAACTATTCCCTGTTTTTGTATTTCATTGTCACTGGACACTGCGGTTTTTCTCGACTAATGATGAGGTTGATTGATCAACCGAAACCCATAACAATGGCGTTGGGCTTTGCACTTTATCGGCACTGAGTAGTAGCCCTCTACATTCCCATGCTCAGGGCTACACAGACACCTATCCCGGCGTTGCCATCAAACTCTACGATGACTTGACTTAGCATGTTGATTGCGAGGATTGATCAGCGACCTGGGGCTCCATTACAGTTCAGAAGGATCCCACTAATTTTTCTTGGGGGCATTAAAAGCGGAATACTATCTAATTTCTCACTCCATGCTAAGCACAGTGGGATGCATTCTGTGAATGCCGGCCTTCCTACAACGCAATTTATTTTTAACCAAGCTGTTTCTGTGATTTTTCTCTGACAGCTGGGGTGTGGGATGGACTCATATGTTTAAGTGAGCATACGTGTTTCCCCTGTCATGACGGCCGCTAACGTCCGCCTGTTGTACATCGGAAATGGCGGCAAACAATTTTTAGCCTCATTGCATTTCTGGCCGTTGCACACACGTTTCCCCTGCCCCTCTGAGAACGGTGATCAAATCACTCAGGGAAGATATTTTACCATGAATGAAATTAGCATGTTATGAATAAATCATAACAGGCAGGACTGACATAGCTGTTCTGGTTTTATCATCCAGCTGGTGCTTCTGTTGAGAGCCACTGTTATGAACGTTCATTTATCATTCCCATGCTAACGCTAAGGTAAGCTAATGCTAAGGTAAGCTAATGCTAAGGTAAGCTAACGCTGATGCCCTCCCAGAAAGTAATTCATGACACAGACTAAACAAGAGAGTAGGAGGATGCAGGCTACTTGTTGTGACAGGCGATAACTACGGTACCCATTGCTCATCTCCCACTCGCTGCCTGACAAGTGGCTTTGCTAACCTGGAAGCGGTAGAATGTCCCATCATCCTTCAGCGTGAGCACATGGTCGGAGATGGGAAAGATGTAGCCCTGGGCAGCTATGAGGCTCCCGAGGTGAATCGCTTCAGCTGCGGAGGAAGATGGCACCTTATCAAACAAATGCGAAATGCCGACACAGGTCTGTGTACGGCAAGTCGGATCCATGGCTGAATGACTCAACCGAAAGGTACCGGCTACCTCAAGCAGCACAATCCTTCCAGTCTGTGGTTTTTGAACCCTCATACCTGGATCGTCAATGGAGAGATTCTTCAATAACCACTGGACGATCTCTGTACCTGTCAATAATGAGAGAAGGGGAATGGTGACCGCAGAGAAAGTGTTTTAAGAAAAGGTCATATAAGTCAGGGATGTGAGCTGATCACTGAGGTAACCAAAGCATTCAGGCTTGCAACAAGCTTCCCCTGGTAAAGCCATTACCCAGCATGCACTGGGGCGAGAGAGCTCATATTTTTACAATCCAGAACTTGCCTGCATTTTTCCACTTCACACCTAATCTGAGCACAATTAATTAATTAAAGTCTCGTTGATACACACGGTGGTTAAATCAACATTTGTGTTTGTTTTTTTTTTTTTGATATATGTCTGTTTGTTTGAGTAATTAAGTGACGGCTGATTTTAATTGGCTCTAAACGTTCCACTCTGTTGTCTTCATTACCGGTCGTGCCCTTGTGTTCCTCACCAACGAGCTTACCACCTCAAAAACAGAACAGTCACAACATTTTAGAGAGTAAGGGAAGGTGATGGAGGGATGGAAAGGAATGATGGCTGGCATTAGGGTGCTAAAAAGGAGAGCAGGAAAGCCACCTTCTCTCTCCGCAGTAATGGCGCTCTCTCACACTAACCATTCGCTCCATAATCCCTCAGCAAACAAGGTTCTCGCTTAGGCATAATCACTGAGGTGTGTCCCAATGAGCCATTTCACTGCGGCCGCATCGATTGCCCCCCTCCCCCCTGGTGCTGTACTCATTTCAGAAAAGGCCCATCTTCTCACTGGGTGCACCTTCTGCCAGCGCAGAGCCAATTACATCGTTTGACCCAGTTTTAATGTCAGACGGCCGGCCGTTATTATGCTATTGGAAGCAGCAGGAATGAGATCCATGCCGCTTGGTGTGATGCTTAAAAAGCTGTGATTAAAACCACACCATCTTTTCGCCTTTTTTTTTTTTTAAATCTTGCCTCAGGCACTCCCTAGTGTGAACATATTCTGTTTGCAATACAGGCAGGGTGATTCATTTGTACTGGACATATGAGCTTTACAAATGCATTTGTATTAATGGCGTGTTTTGCTTTTTTTGTCGCGATCATGGATAGTGGTGCCCCCTGCGGGTGGATAGGGGAGTCGCACCTCAGGTCTGTGGGTCAGGACGGCTATAGGCGGAGCTCACCTGTGACTACGCTGGGGATCTTGGACAGGAAGCTCTTGACCGTGCGGATGGACACACCCATTTCCTCGTCCTGGAGACGTTTCACAACGTCTTCGATCTGTGGGGTGGTGGGGGGGGGAGACAATTCCCATTGCGGTCAGGGACCCACAGAGGATGCAAAAGGGAAAGCTGCCCAGTTCTGGTTAGTTGCTGGTACGCTGCTCATCAGGCACAGTTCCGCTGGTTGCCAAGGCCGCCACACGCGTGTGGGAAGCGAGATTTCTGTCATTTCAGACGCAGTTTACATGCAAACACAAACACTGAGTCCAACAATATCAGGGGCGCGACTGAACCACAAATCCTCCCGCACAAGTTGGTCGTTGCAGCATAAACATCAAGAACGCAGTTCTGATTATATAACACCACCCCCCCCCCCGCCCAAATCTTCTATGATCTCCACATCATCACATTGTTCATATCTTCTCAAAGTATTAAAGTGGAAGAGAAATATCTAGCATCTGTTTACCTTCAGGCTAAAGGAATAGAGATGTGTAACATCACATTAGAAAGGCAGTTGATTATCAGTGAAGAAGTAACCCCGAGCCCCCCAGAACTGCTGTACGCAGATCACAGCATGTCACTGGAGAGAGAGTGCAAAGGTCGGATGCCTTCCCTGCATTGGGACTTGCCCACACTGACCACCAAACCGCATCGGCACTCAATGGTTGCCGGGGCGACAGGGAGAGAGCGAGGTGGCTATCGGAAGGACTCGACCGCAGTGGGGGCGTGTGGCCTCAAATTAGGAGCACCGCTGAACAGGTGGGCAGAGGAGGAGAGGAAGGACACGTGGAGTGTGATTAATACCACCCCCCTCCCAAAAACAAGCCTGCTTTCTCCACTGGAGCTGGATGTGTTAAGTGGCTGGCGCCCCCTATCCCCCAGGAGATGTGCACTTGCCTCCCCTTGTGGATAAAGCACCCCCCCCCCACCCTACCCCGACAACCCTGGGAGGGGGTGATGCCATTGCTCAGCACAAGTTTAAACCCAAAATCAATACAGATGAAAAGCTAACATGATCCAGAAAATGTAGGCGGTGGAATTCCAACCAGGGTATGTGCTGTAAGCAGGAAAAGTCGTCAGAGATGCTGAATTTGTTATGAGGGCTGCTGTGGGGGTGGCTGGGGGATGCTTCTCAACGATGCTGTTTGCTCCTCAGAAACATCACGCTGCACAATTAAACGCTACGCGAGGGGTGCCCTGGGCTGCCCTTTGCCCATGTGTTCATGACAAATACATCAGTTAAATCACCTGAATTATAAACCTGCTGACTGACATTATTGCATTTTTTTCCCATTGACGTAAATGAACTACACAGCACAGCTTAAGTGTTTAGGAGGGCGGGCGGCCTGCTCGTTAATCTCATCCGTCACACTGTAATAGATTTTCAGATATTTTGATGCAGTGCCCAGTGGCCACATGCACACGCATGAACCATGCGTACACTGCACACTGGCTGCACACACTGGTACCAGCAGGCAAAAATTGAAAAATTGGCCCATTTTAGACTTAATAAGTCATAATGATTTGTTTTGATACCAGATAAAAGCAGAATAATTTCAGGTCTTTAATGGTTTTGGAGATGGTTATTGGTCTTTCCCTGACCTCATTTTCACTTTTGTGCAGTTAAATGCGGGGCTTTGTCACAAAGCTTTATTTCGGTACCTAGTTTAGTGGGGTTTCTATTGGCTTGTATGAGAAAATTGAGGATGAAATTGACCGATATGTTTGTCGATTTGCTGAAAAATTGTTGCATTTCAGTGGTTAATTTCAGTGCAGTTTTTGAAAGAAATAACGTCAAGGCACAGGTTGGCAAAAGAGTAAGAAATGTCCTTTATTTTCTAGGGAAAAAATGTTTAAATGTGACATTTCTGGACAAAGTGATAAGTTGAATCCGAAGCGCTTTGGGCCAGTTTTTACGCTGGTATCAACTCCAAGCTGGTCTGGCCTGCAACATCGTATTCGGATAATGCACTCTTTACACCATCGCAGAGGTACCCCAACACTCTGTCACAAGTTAAAGAGCAGCTTAACACGCAAAGCCACAGCAAGACGGCACAGAACGGCCACCAGAACAATATCCATGCAGCAGATTGAATCCCACCGTGCCCCAGCGGAGCCTCCCTAGCGGGTGTGTTTAAAACGACCTCTACGGAGGGGTCATGTGCTCTTTTTCACGGCTGTTAAATGAAAGCAGGGGGCACCTTGTTTAAGGTACCAGTGAAGGTCTGTTGAGCAGAATATTTCAGGTGAGAATGGAGCTGTAGAGTATAACGGATATCTAACCCTGTCCCGACCTGGGCAAAGGCTAGTGTGCAGCTAGTGCAGGGCTCTCCAACTCCGGTCCTGGAGAGCTACTATCCAGTAGGTTTTCTATCATACCCAGCTTCTGATGAGCCACACCTGTTCTCAGGTAAATACCAGGGCCAGGTGTGGCTCATCAGAAGCCAAGTAGGATGGAAAACCTACTGGATAGTAGCTCTCCAGTAGAGTTGGAGACCCCTGCTCTAGAGAGTAACACAGGACGAGTCCGTACCAGTCAACCATACTCGATGTTGGTAGATCTAACTTATTTAAGTTACCCTGACCAGTTTTAAAGTAGCATTAGTTCTGAAGCTGAACTTTAAACGTAGCTGGTTTTGGTCAGTCTTACATTTCCTCAGTTAAAACAGCCTCCAATCTGCATTGGAGTTTACCTGTGTCATTATTTACAGGCCCGCCTGCGACACCGTAAGACGCTTCATCCCCGAGCGGCCGCTGCATGGGAGACGCAGAGAGACGGGAGGGCCGGGCGCAGAATCCCAGCAGCGGACCGGGAGCAAGGAGCACCGGGTGCGGAGATGCGGGCATCCCGAAGCCAGCCTAGGAGTACAGAAACGCTCCCAGGAATAACCAACGCAAGGGTGACACCATGTTGGTCCTGGGGAAGCCTGAGGAGCAGACGCGGCTCAGTGCTGCCAAGGCTGGGGGAGGGTGGGGATTAAACCCAATGGGTGCTGTCACAACTCGCCCGCCCGGCAGACAGAAGTCTGTCTAACGTTGGGGTATCCGTAGCGTAGACTAAACCTCTGGGCTACAGTTGCACAAGAAAACAGCCTCCACCACCACAATGGCAGAAAAGTGATGAAAAACCTGACATTTTAAAAATTAATACCTAACCCCAGTCCCTGATTTGCCGTAGTCTGAAGGTCACCTCGCAGAGGTGCGAGCACTGCTCCCGATTTCCGTGCCATAAACTTTTTCTGTGTTTGTCATTCCTCCCTAAATAATTGAGCATGACCATGTTCCTCATATGACAATGGAAGCAGAGAGGAGCTTGGAAATGATGGTGCTGGTGCATTGTGGGAATTGTGTGTGAGTGTTTCTTTTCTATGTCTATGTTTACACTGAGATGATGGATTACCCCTGATCCTGAAGCATTCTGACCCCGGCTTGCTGTTGCTTTTGATACTATAATCATAATGCAACTTTCTGCTGCGCTCAAATCAGCCTGACACACCTGCCATCTACTTTATTCATCAGACCGAGCAAAAACAAACGGATGTTTGGATCTTTTACTTAGGGGCTGAAAAAGAGAATTCCATCTTTCTATCATACGCTGTTCAATGTCCTGTCTGACTTAGAGGGAGACTGGGCAGATTTGTAAGATATTAAATATAAATGGTATTAAATGTGAAAAAAAATTCTCCAGTCAGTCGTGCTTCTCAGTGCTGGTAAAGATCAGAGCTGGTAAAAAAAAAGCCAAGTAGGTCTGGTACTGAGCGGTCGGTGAGGGTACGGGGGCGGGGGGAGGCGGAGCTCTTTAGGGGGATTGACACGGGTTCTAAATCGCCCTCCGCGTTTTCTCATGGCCCACGTTTCAGGCCACTGCGAAAAGCCCGTCACATCCAGCACAGGCTGCTGCGGCCAGCACGTCAAAGCACAGAGATGTGTGCCTAATGTGTCCTGCTTCCACTATGCGTAAGCCCTGTTTCGATGGACCCTGATTAACGGGCATGCTGAAGAACGACAGGAAGACGCCGCGCTACGTTTCCAAGGCAACGGAGACAGAGAGGTCTGGGGAAAGGCTCACGCCGAAGCCCTCTGCCAATCACGCACTTCAGCTCTGATTACGGTATGGCTGGGGGTGAGGAATCAAGAGGAACACTCCAGCCGCACGTGGGGTGCCTTGTCCTGAAGATCGACGCCCTGGGGGAGGGGAGGTTTCACTCCCGCCCGAAGGCTGCTAAAGGAGCTGATGGATGCCCTCCACGTCTCCAGGCTACACTCATGCCCGAGTTGCCTCCACGTCTGCGAGCAGACACACCCCTTCATAACTTTACAATTTCAAAAATAGCCCATTATCTCCGGGGAGGTTCTCAGTGGCGCGGCCAAGGTGGGGGCCGAGTGTGTTTCCAGCACGCCATAAGTGGTTTCAAGTGGGCAGCATTCCTGCCTGCAGCTGATAAGCAGCCCCCCCAGCCCAGCATGCTTCTGTATGCAGTAATCACGCTGAGAGGTGCTGCATCTGGACAGGCTTTGTCAGGCTCCGCTGCTACCACGCCCATTTGGACCCTAGTTGGGCGAGCGCTTGGGCGCACTGGTGCCGCATGACGACTGGCACCCCCTGGCACCACCCACTGCACCATCCCTGGCCCACCCCCAACAGCGCACCACCAGGGCTGGGATGATGCTCCCTAACAAAGCCCAACTCTGGTGCCACTCTGACCTGGCTGCCTTCTGATTACAGAATCTCTGATACAGGACTCTTCATCGGGTGCACTGGCAGGGTGCATGCAGGGGTAGGACTGACCCCAGCTGCAAGCTGATTGGTCGCCGAAGTGCACCTTCCCCTGTCATTCAGCGGCTCAAAACATATCATTGGTTAATGGTAAAATTCTAGAATCTCCCCTTGAACCTCTAGGGTGGCCGTGGCAGTGCCTGAATGGATTATTCAGGTCCCTTTCCTCCGACAGTTGTACCACAAATCCAGGCTGTCACTCCGTAAAAGAACCAGGGTCTCAATCACCTTTGCCTGGTTAAACAAAGGGAAAATCTGCTGCTTGTGTGGGGATGACATGCTCCTGCAGGAGCCGTGCTTAGTAACGCTTGCTGTGGGACTGTGAAGTAGGGCAGGCCAGAAGGAGGCACCCGCAAATGTGGGAAAGCCTCCGCCCCAGGGACCGGCTCATGGAGCTGACACAATTAAAAAAAACCAAGCCCTGTATTTGGTCAGGCGGGATGATCACCACTACTGGAGAGCTGTGCTCAGAGCAGGGCAATTCCAGAACAATTCACCACACATGCAACAGGGCGGCGCTGTTTCACTACCATTTCAGTAGGCATCGGTGAACATGACGTGAGGTGGGAAAGAGGGTGAGTTCAGCTGGAATAGTAGCACTAGATTCCTTGCTGACAGGGAGCGTTTCAGGAGGGAAGCAGAGAGAAACCGTATGTGAATCCCCAGCACTAAGCTGTAACATGTATTAAACATTTCATTTACACAGTTACACCCCCCGAGGGCTGCTAACACGCAACAGTGGATCCACGCTTTACATCAATCATCAAATTCCCACAATGCTACCATCTTAAAGGCCACCGCTTCCCCAGGGCTGGAGGGGGGGGGGGGGGGGGTTACCCTAGGATATGCACGACAAGAAAGTCTCTCCTTGCTTAAAGCACTGATTGTTTAAAACAGAGAGACGGACTTACAGAAGTCTCTAGCATTTATTTTAATTAAATATAGCACAGTAGGGGGCATAGTAGTGAAGGGTACATCTAGTAATCTGGTAAAAGGAGACCTCTGTCACAGCCCTGAACTGCATGTGCTGAGCTCAGATCCTAATCAAAACAGCTTCAGGATATATCACTCCGCCCAACTCGATAAATATGCAAAATTGCCTATGATTTAAGGCCCTCTGGATAAAAACACGGGCAGAGAAAATAAATGAAAATAAAAGAGTTATCTGTGAAAACACTATGCCGAAATGACTTTAGTGCGGCTCACACACTATATTAAAAAGGGGCTCTCACTCACTTTTACATTTATACGCTTTTTAATGCAGCTTATATTCGAATGTAGGAAATTCTGACTGGGAAATTTATGCTTTTTAAAGAAACGTTACTGCAATAATATTTTGTATTCCTGTCATTACTTGCATTATCCTTGCGTCTGTATTCTGGCCCCATGGAACCTGAAACACTAACAATTTGTATCAAGAAATGCTAAAATAGATGATACAGGTTCTGCCCTTCGCTCAGACTTAATGTGAACGGACTTTATGAAGCCTAACAGTGCCTTAAATCATAAATATTCAGCCTCTGCTTGCATTTACAGCACAACCCCCCCCCCACCAAAAGAATGGCTGATAGGAACCATAAGAGGATGAGCTGGAGGGGAAACTTGGGAAATATTTGCCTAACAGACCTGCACCCCCCCTGCCCCACCACCACCCACAGGTGCAAGATAAAAGGGGGCTGATTGACATGGCCCAAGGGGGGGGGGCAGTGGAGGATGACAGAATAGTAGGTCCCTTCTTCAGAGCATAGATTTAATCAAAGTTCACCTTTCTATTTCAAACATGGGTGGCAGAGCCCCAAAATCCACCTGCGGTTTCAGGGCCCCGCAGTTTCAAAGCCCAGTAGAGATCTGGCTGGGGGGACATTTGTGGGGGGGCAGCTTCTTGCAGAACATTTCACTGCACTTTCTCTGGCTGCTCGCTGAACCTAAACCTGATTTGTGGGCACCATGCATTTTCCACCCAGAGCATTTAAGATGCTTTGGTGCCCACAAAACACTATCTGCTAAATCTAAAATGCTGTCCTATTATACCTTCTGAAATACGCTTCCTATTAAAAAGTTTCATTTTTATTGGCCTTAAAGAGCAGAGAATTGAAAATGAAGAAGGCGACACATAGACTGAGCCATTTCCAAACCAAGGGGAGTGATTTTTGACTGGACCTGGAGAGGTACACGTACATTCATGACAGACTCACACACACACACACACCTGTACTCATATCTTTGTGAGGACCGTCCATTCATTTCTATAGGACAATGGGTTCAACAATGATGACCATAACCCCTACCCAGCCCTAACTTTAACCATATGTAAGCAAACAAAATCTAAATCTTATGGCATTTTTAGTTTTTTGATTGCAGCCACAGATTTTTATGAAATTGAATTTCCTCTCAAAAAAATGATCCCTACAACATCAAAATATCAGACCCACACACAAAAACACACACAAAAACACACAAACACACACAAACACACACAAAAACACACGCAAACACACAAACACACACACACACACAAACACACAAAAACACACAAACACACACAAAACACACAAACACACAAAAACACACGCAAACACACACACACACACACACAATGACACACACACAGGGCAGTTCAACTAACTGAACCACATCTTTGGGTACCACAGAAACTTCACACATAAAAACACCATGATTTTTTTTTCAAACTCTTCTTCCAAGGCAAAGGAAACTCGTGTCAAGTTAACATCCACACTCTCGATTTGTACAGCCCAGTCATTCATGCCTGATGTGCAGTAAGGTATCGCATCATGAACATTGGTGTTAATGGGCTCTTCCGCATGGAGGGGATCCAAATTTAAGACTCATAGTGTAGCACACAGCACAAGCCGTCCAAAAAGGGTGGGGGCAGTAGTCAGATCCCGCCAGATGGTAATTAGGGGGCTCGCGATGTTATTGTGTTTTCTGTGTTTGTTTTCCCTGCACTGCAGAAAGCTGCCGTAACTGGAGACTGAGAGTGAGAATCCCGAGAGATTCACAGCTCCATCCGCTGTGAAGCCCCCCCGCTCAGGCCCCCACCTGTATGGGCCCCTGCCTGCTAAGGCCCCCACCTGCTTGGGCCCCTGCCTGCTAAGGCCCCCGCCTGCTAGGGCCCCTGCCTGCTAAGGCCCCCGCCTGCACGGGTCCCTGCCTGCTAAGGCCCCCACCTGTATGGGCCCCTGCCTGCTAAGGCCTCCGCCTGCTAGGGCCCCTGCCTGCAAAAGGTCCCCACCTGCTTGGGCCCCTGCCTGCTAAGGCCCCTGTCTGCTAGGGCCCCTGCCTGCCAAGGCCCTCACCTGCACGGGCCCTTGTCTGCTAAGGCCCCCATCTGCACGGCCCTTTTCTGCTAAGGCCCCCACCTGCACGGGCCCCTGCCTGCTAAGGCCCCCACCTGCACGGGCCCCTGCCTGATAAGGCCCCCACCTGCACGGGCCCTTGTCGGCTAAGGTCCCCATCTGCTAGGGCCCCTGCCTGCTAAGGCCCCCATCTGCTCGGGCCCTAGTCTGCTAAGGCCTCCGTCTGCTCGGGCCCCTGCCTGCTAAGGCCCCCGCCTGCACGGGCCCCTGCCTGCTAAGGCCCCCGCCTGCTAGGGCCCCTGCCTGCTAAGGCCCCCGTCTGCTAGGGCCCCCGCCTGCTAAGGCCCCCGCCTGC
>JAODLC010000028.1:744822-757801 GCA_026781145.1 Hippopotamyrus pictus | reverse complement strand
TCGCAGGGCACACTCACACACCAGTCACTCACACATGCACACCTACGGGCAATTTAGCAACTCCAATCAGCCTCAGCGCGTCTTTGGACTGTGGGGGGGAACCGGAGTACCCGGAGGAAACCCCACGACGACACGGGGAGAACATGCAAACTCCACACACGACCCAGGCAGAGAATCGAACCCGGGTCCCAGAAGTGTGAGGCAACAGTGCCACCACCGTGGACATCAGAAACATCCCCAGTAAAATGCACCAACAGACAGGGCCCTCACAGCATTTGCTTCAGTTTCAAGGGATACAGTGCGGTACAGAACAGCACAAGCAATTCTGCAGTTCCGAAAGGTATTAGGGGCTTGTTCCACCACCAGAGGGAGGGACTGTGAGTCTTCGGCTAGAGCTGATGTCTGCTGATCTGAGAGATCTGGAAAGGAAAGCCTTTTTCCACCATTATTGCTTTCAGATCATCATCAGGAACAGCGTTCATTGTAGCGCGGTGACTCATCTTACGGGACTTTGGGCCTAGAAGAAGATGGCCCCCCCAGAACAGGCAAAGGTCAGACCGAAACAGTCGGGGATCTCACTCTGAGTGTATATCTGCAGCCTTGCCAGTTCATCCACAGGAAGTCACAGTGTAATTCGAGGACCACAGGAAACCAACATCTACACACTTCACAGGGAAATGCTCAAATGTCATCGCAGGATCCCCACACGAAGACAGTCGACAACAAAAGGTCTTCTAAAAGACCCTCACTCACCATTGATTGGCTATTCATTATCAGTCCTAATAGTCTGATGCAGTCAGTCATAGTCAGAAACCCGTCAACTTCTGGCCCAGCAGAATCGGAACTTTCTGGAAAGTTTGCGAAATTTTGTGCAATACTTATTGAGCCATCTATTCCACCTTCATGGAATGATGTGTTCCAAAATTATGATAATTTACTTTAAAAATAAATATAACATGCCGCTTATTGCGATTCCTTCAGGAAAATGGCTTCTGGGGAATCCAGGGAGGCACATTTTCAGTCTGTCCTATCAGTCAACAAAGGTTACTCCAATAACCCATGTGATGGACCACCAGCAAATGCCCTATGGAATTTAGTTCAGAGGTCACATGATTAAAAAGCACATATATATTCTGTCTGTGAGCCTCTGGGCTAGAAGATGGATATACTGTATATTCTGTGATCAGGGCTGGACTGGTCACCTGGTATTACGGCATTTTCCCGGTGGGCCACTAGGTACAGGCTGGCCAGCAACAATTAATTGCTCATTCTGGAGGACCCTGAGTCCAGGGCTGATTGTGGTAGAGGAAACATTTGAGGAGTAAAAAAAGCAAGAACCATTTCAAACCAGAGACTCTGCTTCTATGGTGAGAGTGGTTTGTTGTTTTCCTGCTTTAGCACTGAATACAGTGGCTTCAACAAGTCAAAAGGTGCAAGTTAGTCAGAGGTTACGTTGAAATAAAATACAAGTATCCTGTTACAAAGGGCACTCAGCAAACACACAACCTTTACTATGTAAGTCCGTTACGCCACCTGATTGGTGTTAAGATGCTACTTAATCTGCCAGAGAGTTCATGTTAGGTGCTGGCTGGTGACTCAAGATTCAAGTAATAAAAAAGATCATGGAAGTCTCATGATTTAAAATCACTGCATCATCTCAGAGATAAAATCTATTGTTTACCATGACATGTACTTAGATCAGCTGCCTAATGAAATAACAGCAGCGGAACGTAATTACGTATCTGTCAACCCAGACGAATGACGTCTAAATGACAACTGAGCCAAGAGCAGTAATGAACTTTCTTCATCAAAATTTCAGTGTTATAAAGGATTTCAGATGGGGTTGAACTTATTTCAACCCAAGTGAAGAATGTTACCCCACACAGCACAGCAGAAATGAGCAAACAGACAACTGTTAAGTTGCAGCGACCAACTCTGAAGAGTCAGTTATGAGGCCTCAACCTGGACTGAACATTAATCATCATGAACATTAATTATCAGTAGCAAAGAGAAGATCAGGCCCCAACAAGAGGCACCAGCAAAGCACTTGCATCACCACGCTGTTACAGGAAGGCCCTACCAGTCAGGAGATTTTAAAGTCCCAGAAACAAAAGGAGAGGTGAGTCATTTTAGCAGACAGGCAGGGGGCAGCGTTAAGTGGGTCACCACCAAGAACTGACACATTGGGAATAAGATCAATAGATCTTAAGACAGGCAGGCAAGACAGTAATAGCAGTTCAAGATGGCCTGTCGCCCAAAATTAGAAACTGAAATTGCTGCATTGCGGAGTGAAAGAATCCTTTTAAGGCCAGCGCTGTTGTGTTTTGCAAACCTTCGGCGCTAAAGTGTCTTTAATGAGGCTCTCCTGTTGACAGCCATCGTTCCCCCCCCCCCACCCCCTGCATAGCTGGCTAGACAGGAGACAGGCTGGTCGTCTGAAAAGGGCCGATTTGTCTGTTTAAGATGAGACGCCTGTGCCCATGCAGATGCCAGGCTCGTGCAGCTGACTAGCAGATCGAAGGAGAATCTTCAAAGCGCTGAGCCCCGCCGCACCATGCCCACGTTTTCCCGCGGTAAGACCACTCTGTCCTGTAGGGAATGCACACGCCTCCCCGTAAGGAATAGCATCCTTTCAACAAAGGTATGCCAATGAGTTTAATGGTGCCAGACATTTGCATAAACCCGATGTTTTTAATGAGCTATTAGTGAATACGGACTTTGGAATAATTAATTATTATCAACCATCCGGTACAGGGAGTTTATTGGACTGGTATCCATTTTTGTATCTGAATTACTTTTTAGTTAATAAGACCAAACTGTGCAAAGAAAGGAAAGTTTTCATGACAGTCGCAACTATGAAATTCAGGGAGGATTACACAGCTATGTCTGGGCCATTTTAACGGGGGTACAAAATATAGCGATGTGATGACAGAGGTCCTTGGTTTGTTTACCATTAGCCACAAACCCGCACCAAACCAGTAGTTATGGGAGCCGGACGGAGGCCCTGCAGCAAGTGAAGACAACGGCCGAGGGGTTGGATAGTGGTACACCAGCAGAGTCACCATAAATAAATACATGTAATCAGATAAACAGTCTGACATTTCCAATCCGCACGCCTGGAAACAGGGGAACTGCTCTGTCAATGGAGCTGAAAGCCAGGAACGTGACAATAAGATAGATCTCTCAGACAGAAAGAAACCAAATAAACGAGAGGTGCAGACATTTAAGGAACCCCTGCAGTAAAGCATTCGCAGCAATTTGATTTTACCACGGAGAGACCCTCCTCTCTTACTTTTCCGCACAGGTAATTAAATGATTTAACAACAAGCTGGAACAACGGCGCTGATGGAGAGAGTGTCTGTTGCTAAAGTCATCAGGAAATTAATTATAGGGCCCCGGATGACAAATCACACACAGATTCAATTAACGCCACAAAAAATCTATCTAAACTGATATCAGCCACGCTCATTAAGTCAGAGCCAATGTGAGGAGCGATTGCTCACACTGCCCACGCAGGCACACGCCTAACTTCCTGTTTCGCCGCTCAGTCTCTTGATCTTTGGTGGAAGCCTTCCAGAAAATACGCCAGTAGGCTGCCATCTTACTCAAACATATATGTTTCTGCTACGAAGGGGCAATATGGTTGGAAAGGCAGGGGGTGTCCCAATTCTTCTATGACAACCCAGGCTTTCTCATATGGGACAAATATCTGGCCACCTATCTAACCTGGTGATTCTTTATTTTGCACGAGGCGTCATTGGGCCAGCACGGTATTCTGTGACGATGCCATTTCCTCCATTCTCCACCCTCCCCAACTCATTCATTATCCTCCTAACGACCTTTTAATTAGTCAAAATTGCCTGTGGTTCTCTGGCGGCATCAGTGAGAGGAAACAAGCAGCTCCACGGGTCATGATCCATAAATCTTCATCCTTTGGTGGAGTTGCATCACTGAACCTCCAGGGCCTCATCCTGTGGGTTGTGGGAGGGAGGGACCAGCAGGGGGAGCTGTGGAGCAGCCTGCACTAGCTTCAAACTGAACATTCAACAGCTTGCTTAGCTCCTAGTAAAATACCAGGGGTCCGGATTGCCGATACTATGTCTGTAATAAAAAGTATGATTCAAAATTTTATTTCGTCATGGCGGTGTTCTGCCACTAAAATGCAGCCCCCACCCCGGCCTTTTCAGTTCCCAGGTTTCCCCTCAGAGGAGCGGAAGCTGGTGGCAGGAAGCCCCCTCCGCCGATGGACACCTCCTTCCCCGAGAAGAGGCGTCAGTAGCAGCAGCGAGGCGCGAGCTGTCCCCGCCCGACATGTCTCCCACTACTGAGGCACGGATTTAACATCCTGTCACGGTGCTTCAGAGTGAAAAGAACTAAAATGTCAGCCACACACCTCCGTCTCCGCGGCAACTGAGGCTCCGGGACTGACAGGCCTGCACAGTCCAATGCATACGTGTGTGTGCGTTTTTCCAAATAAGCTCAGCTCGACAACTGGGCAGAACCACGAAGAACAGGTAATCCCAATTAACTTCCGGCACAAACAAACACAAATTAAATCTGTAGGCGAAAAACATTGCTCACATCCGTTATGTTACCGCTCACAATTAAGTGCAGAGACACGATCGCCTGAGCCTTGTGGGACCCGTGTCCCTGTCACTAGTGTCGCTGTGTAGCTAAGTGTCCCCCGGGGGAATGTCAGCATCTAGCAGGGAAAGAGCAGGAGGTTTGCAAACGAGCATCATGCTGAAGTTGGAGCTCATGCCCACATCTACATCTTTGCAGGTTTGTTAAATAAATGTCTAATAAAGATCTTCATTGTGGCGCCTTTCTGCTGGCGTCCGCTCACACGCTCTCGCCGCGATCGCCACCTCACGCCCTTGCATCAGGGCAACAAATGTCCCTTTAAAAGCAACGTCGCTCGTTTTTGAAGCATATTTGCCAAAAACTGATTTGAAGGGATTCTGCCAGCCTAGAAATTCATCATCTAAATGCTGGCAAAACATTATACTTGCTTGTAAATCCTAGGATTTCTCCCACTCAGCTGTTTGGCTTACAGTGCAGGCTGCCTATCAAACCAGCGACGTTTGTGTGGTTTCATTTGGTTGCATAATATGTTATGTAATATCTATGAAATGGCTACTGTAAAATAGTATACCAACTTGGTACATCTATTTGGACGGTACCACACTGATTTAAGAGGTGGGGAAATTCTTTTTATCCTATTAACCAAGTGAAACAGCATTTCAATGCTTTACGTGGACTGATTTATTGTGACATTCTTCACGCATCCAGGGGGAAAACCACGTTCTATAAACCGGCTTATCCATGGCTAACGTGTTTTTCACAGCCCGGGAGCGTACAGCCTGAAGAGTGTGTGTCTGCAAATCCATGTGCGTCAAAGAGAAGTAACCAGCGATCTGCAGCTTGTTGACGCTGATCCTCAGTAGATATGCAAACTTTAAATTGACAACGGTGCAAATTACACACCTTGGTTTGGTACATTGGCCATTCAGAAGATTACCTAAAACCATTCCGTAGACCTTTCGGGATGTAGAAGAACATACGGGATTTTAAAAAAATAAAAATGAAATGGAGGCAGTTCTAATCAGAGACCTTATAAGAGACCGCCATCATGCAAAATATTATTGTCAGGGAGAGGGGGGAGGGAGAGGTGGATAAACCTTTAATGCTTTATGTATTAAAAACACCCCGCAAGCATGAAAGGGAGGGAAGTAAATGTTTTGACAGGGAAATATAAAATGTCAACATCCTTCTATAATCATCCGGGGTGCTCTGCTATTTGCCAATAGTACCATAACCTTGGGAGTCACTGTTTTGGCATAAAGATTATCCAAGCAGGCAGAGCATCCATCCAATTCAGCATTTCATGGAGGGGATTTTACCACAATAGTTCCTAGTCGGTCGCTACATTGTTCCACGCTGCTCATTTATTAACTCATCATTGTTTCTGACAGTTAATTTATTGTCTGGGACAAATGAACCGCACAGGAAATTGCTGCTAGTCACTAGTCATAATTCCTCAAAATAAGGAAAGCGTATGTGTGATGCGGGATAGGGGGAGCGGGATCAGCTGCGGACTGGGATTGGGAATTGCACTGGTTTGGGATAGGAGAACGTTCAGATCATCATCTGGAAGATAATTTGAAGGATTAATGTCATCCCTGATACCTTTTTAACTTTTAAAAGTTAAAAAAACATTTAACTTTTAAAAGGTCCCAATTAGAAACCCAGGCATGTTTATCATGAATCGCTGGGGCTATAGTCAGTATTTCCTGCAAAGGAGACATCAACCAAAGGAGCCGATGGGTTTCCAGAACCAGAGGACCAGAGCTTGATTCACAGAGGGCTGACTTAAAAATCTGTTAATAATACAATAATCTGTGAGAATAAAGAATACAAGATACATCACTATTGCATTATTCATGAAGGAAACTTACTTTCATCTAAACGCCTCAAAAAAAGAGTGAGACAATTAAAAATGAATATCTGCTCTGCCGTTGAATAATAATTTTTTCTTCACCCTTGAATGGAGAGGAACCAACTGCAGAAACCCTCTGCCCTCACTGCAAATCCATCACCCGATCCCAAAAGAATTCCGAGATTTTGTTACAATATTCCAAAGCAAGGGCCAAATAGGAGGACAGCATTTATCCCTGTGAAGGTATGACAGCCACGGGGGAGCAAAACCCGGAAGCGGGGGCCACTTTCTGGCAGATTTCCAGAGAAACGGAAGAAGAAGCGGCAGGGATAGCTGAGCGCCTGGCCGCTGGCATCCTGCTGGGCGCAGCTAGAGAGGCATTTGCCCACTAATGACCACTTTCACTCAAATTACACATAATGTTGGGGAAGGAGGGGGGTGAAAATTCCCGCCCATATCGCTGTCTGCCAACTCTTAAGAAAGGAGGGAGCGTAATATTAGATGCGCGCCCTGCATTACACGTTCATTTGCGCAGTCGGCATTTGGGGTCCCGTGAAGCTTTCCCGCATGCCGTATCGCATTACGTTAATAAGATGTATTATACCAAAACACTGCCCGTAAACTTTTTTAAAAATCGTTTTATTTTTCTGCTGCTGTTGCTTGCTGGATAGAGGCTTCTGAGCACTGAACTTTGGGTTGAGTGGGATCAGCACTCACCATATTTGCCAGGTCAGCCATGGTGACCATCTGACGGTACCGAACCGGGAAGACGGGACCGGGACCGGGACTGGGACTAGCGATGGAACCTGTATGCCGGTTCGATTGACTGCCAGGAGATCTGCTGCGTTAGCTTCCTGGGGGCATGGGCAGGGTGCGATTGGCCAGGAGGGGGTGTCAGGTGTACGGTACAGCAAGGGGAAAGGTATAACACCCCCCACCCATGGGGGATGTGCATGCAAAAAATGAATAACAGTGTTCCAGACCCACCGCCATCATGGCACAAAATAACCCTTTATCTGCCAATATATAACTTTTAAATATATAATATTACCCTCCCCCCCCCCCATATAAGAAAGAGATGCTATAGCTGTAAGGGATTTTACAAAGTGCCCTGATAGTGTCATCACTATACTGTATATAATGCAGTAACATGCTTTCTGGTGATGGTTAATTAGTAAGGAGATGTACGTGTTTGTGGGGGGGGGGATCTGAGGCTTTTCCATACATACTGAACATGCAGAGAGGCAATTTTAAGCATCTGTGACTAATCAAAAAACTAAAACTGCCAAAAATGTTTGGTTAAGGTTAAGGCTGTCATATCAGCATTAGGGGTTCTCCCATCAAAATGAACAGACAGCTCCCACAAAGATTTGAATATAAAGGTGTGTGTGTTTGTGCATGTGTGTGTGTGTGTGTTTGCGTGTGTGTGCGCGTGTGTGTGTGTGTGTTTGCGTGTGTGTGCGCGTGTGTGTGTTTGCGTGTGTGCGCGTGTGTGTGTGCGCGTGTGTGTGCTTGTGTGTGTTTGTGTGTGTTTGTGTGTGTGTGTGTGCGTGTGTGTTTGGGTTTGCGCGTGCGTGCGTGTGTGCGCGTGTGTGTGTGTGTTTGTGTGTGTTTGTGTGTGTGTGTTTGCATGTGTGTTTGCCCCATTCGCATGGCTGCGGACCTTCACCAGGCCATCCAGATGATGATTCACACAGACACACCTCCGCACTGGAGCTCATGCAAGGGCTACGCGGGGGCCGGGGCTGGTGGGGGGAGGAGACAAGGGAAGCAGCACAATCAACATAAAAGGCCGCTTTTAATACCAGGGACAGCGTTCCTCACGGCAGCCGGGAACCGCATGCGCCCAGCAGACTCACGCAGGCTGAGCTTCACCCTCTCGCCTGCATCGTGCGTCACGTGACGTGTCCCAACATTCCAGCCTCTTCCCATTCAGATCCCCCAGCCACAATGGGAGAAACAGAAGCTGAACTTTTATGCGGACCGTCGTAAGAAAGGACCGTAGACTCCGGTCAGCGTCAGCAGTGAGGGCGGCCGTGGCATTCTGACAATGCAAAAGCGGGATTCATATGAATGAGACGAGTGGGTAAGTCAGAAATCCAGAAAACCCAACATCCACGGTGGTACAAAAAATACACATATACAGGACTAACTCATATATGCAACAAAAATACCTGTTTGTGCTGCTTTTTAGTGAAGCACGTTTGAAAAGCCATCAAAGTGGCAGGTAGTCCTAAGGTCCACGTCATCGGTACTGTCTCACGTTACGTTGCCAGCGCAGTGATGCTCTCCGCAGGCCGGCGTGGCATCGATCTCGCCCCTCGCTGGCCTTTTAAAAGCCGGGTATGCTCGCTCCCACCTTCGCTTTTATGAACTCTCATTTCCACTCCAGACCCGTAACTCTCAGCCCCCCACACTGGAGAGCCTCCGTACTGCGGCTCAGCAACTGTGTGAAGGATTTATTATCAAAGAGCAGGAGGAGGGTCTCCCATGACCCCTGACCCCTATTCCCGCCATAACTGGACTTCATTAGCAAAATAAATGACCTCCAATGACCATTACAGCGTAAGCAAGAATGCAGTTAATGTTAGAGGACCTACGATAGTGCCACCATTTCTGCCTTCTAAGCAATTCTGTGGACCTGCTGACTAAAAGTAGCCAAGGAATTAAGCCGCAGGTCAAACGCACAGCTCATAAAACATCTGACAGATGGATGCCCCGTTCACCGTTGCGGGTGTCCAGCCCACTATGAAATGCCACAGCTCTGAAGAACACAAGGAAAACACCCATCAAAACACCGTCCTGACTTTAAATGAGTCATTAAGGAACATATTTCATCAAAAGTATGTCTGTGACATTTTTGCATTGCTACTTATTTGAATGGCCTGTTTTAACTTGCCAAACATTTCTGCTGGTAATACTGCAGCATTTAACTGACTTTAAATTTAAAATTAAATTTTAACTGATATCCAGTTAAAATTCTCCAGCAGCAGAGAGAGACTTTGTTTGCACCAGGATACCATCGACACCCGGATACACAGAAGCCTGTCCTCCGTGGGCCGGAGCGGGCACGGATGAGTCAGTGCCGTCTGCTCTCACCCAGGAAGGGGGCTGAAGGCACAGCTGATACCCCAGGTACTGAGACAATTACTCACAACCCTGTCGTGCACTGACTGAGATTGATGACAATTTAGCTGCAGATGAAGGTGTCCCACTGGAGAGAAGATTGAGGTAGGAGGCCTGGTTAACTCTCTCCATCCTGTCTGAATCTTAACCACAAAGTCACTGATGGTAATACAGCTCGGGCCTGTCGAACGGCACAAGGCTGGAGGTTGGTGGGCGGTCTTGTATTCTAACCGCTAACATGCTAACCCCTCACAAGCTGACCGCTAATGTGGTAACCCCCCCCACACACACGCACACACACACACACACACACACACACACAACCGCTAACATGCTAACCCCTCACACAATAACCGCAAACGTGCTAACCCCTCACATGCTAACCGCTAATGCGCTAACAACTCACACTCCAGTGCACGCACAGACGCCAAAACACATGAGGTTCTCTTTTATCCCCGGCCCACCAGAGGCACATTCCTCGTTTTGACAGCCCACACTTCACAGATAATAATGACCACCATGACAGATCCAATCTCCCTGCTTCTGTGCCATCTTTGTTCCTAATGAGCACTCAAACTGTCCCCTAGTCATCTGTCCCAGCCTGAGACATCCTCTCCTTCAGTATAAAGAGTTAATCCATCTATATTCATACCTTAATTATTCATGCCCCCCTCCCCAGTCCCCTAGTCCTGTCACAGTGCCCACATACTTAGTTAATGGACTCCCCCGGCTCCTCCACCAGTTAGATCTGTGAGATCCATATGCCAGGCCGCAAATAAGCAGGCTGAGGTCACCTCACAGGCAAGGAAGTACAGTGAGGCGTAAGGCCACACCCCCAGCAATAGGCCACACCCCCAGACAGTCACATGGGTTGTGAAAGGTCCACTACAGTGGACCACATTTTACTGGGATTCCCGATTCTTCGTAGGAGAATCCTGAAGGAATTACTGTGTGAATGAGAGCCATTTAACATCTCCTTAAAGTTCGGGGTGCACAAATATGAGTTCCTATTGGATGGTCCCATAGGCCTCACCAAGCCCTCCTGGAATCATCAGCGTACAGGTGGTTTAGTGGTGATGCAGGGATCGTGTGTGGTGTGCTTGCTGCAAACCTGCCATTTCTTGTGATGGTACAATCTATCCTGCAGCTGGAGTTGGTAACACTGGCCATTTTCAATACAAGTAATGCACTGTCTCAGTTTTTGTCTCAGAATACTTTATGAAAGAGTTGGGGGGGGGGGGTGAAATGTGACAGGGCAGGAAGCTGGTAGCTCTTAGCGGGGTGGCGGGTGCAGGACTGGGGCATGGCCGTGGTGACCCAAACATATGTTACAGGACTCCATCTTTCTGTGGAAAGGGTTCGGGGCCGAGGGGCCTGACGGATAAATGCGTTCGGCCGCAAGCTGCGAGCAGATGCACCCGGGCACGTTCATCACACTGTTCGTGACACTCCGCAGCTTCAGAAGATGGGGCGGAACTGGCGCCAGGAACAGAAGCACTTCAAAGAGACGGCGATCACCCAGCACCTCCCGAGGGTTTGGAAAGAAAAGACTGGAAATCATTCCGCTGCATCGTGCTCTTGGTTCTTTTTTTGGGGTGGGGGGGTGGTGGTGGTGGCATAATACAGAATTAATAGGCAACTTCAAAGGAATGGAGTGTTCCTAATGAGAGCAGAACAAGATAATTACAGCATCTTTTATGAGATTAGGACAGTCGTGGGAGGTACAGTACTTACAGTCAGACAACCATTACGCACGGACTCCTTAGAGCGGCCCCAGGTTCAACCTGACTGGCAGGTTTCAGAGGAGGCCTGGTCAAAAGTTCCTGCTGAGAGGTCCACAGGAAGCACAGTGGTGCCCCAGGACATGGAGGTGGGGGGGGCGGGGGTATCTTTCCAGCACGTGTCTGAGTAAAGTTCACCTTCATTAACGTGGCTGGATAAACCCTTCACGATTAGGCGCCCCCACTCTGGGGGATGTCACCTACCTGGGCTTTCAGACTGAGGGCTTGGTGGGAGGGATCTGCCGCGGCTGAGCGACCCGAAGTGGCGAATTTACCTCGACGGTAAATGGAAGCGATAACGCGGTAAAAACACGGAGCACAGGCTGAGCGTCCAGGCAAGGGCCCAGCCAAACAGCCCTGCTGTCTTTGCAGACAATATTGGCTCTGCAGCTAAAGTTCACTTTAGGGAAAACAAGTTTAAAAGCTTTTATTGGTGTATTTTTCATAACTGGGGAGAGCTGATCAGTACACATATGGACAGAGCTGCCTTTTTTTTCCCCTTGATGCGCAGAACAATGTGCTGGTAAGCCAGTACCTCCTACACAGAGCCGTTACCACGGCAGGCAGGGGGAGGGAGAGGGAGGGAGAGGCTCACGCCGGCTGGCTCCCACGTCTAAAGGAGTGACAGCAGCAGGGTCCGAGTGGGGGGAGGGGTGAGGAGGCCGCACACCTGTTATCCACCATCAAGTGTCTGTTCAAAGCTGGTGAATCGCAGCATTAGCATATTTCAAAAACGAGTAACCCACCCCACCCCAGACACCGACCCGTACCCCCTCAAACGGTGTAAATATCCCTTTGAAGTGTGAGGCTTTGAAATTCTGGCCACGAGCGGAGCATGTGCTGGGGGGGGGGGGGGGGGTTCCCAGGACAACCTGATTGTTTTGTTGGTACGCTGATGATTCCAGGAGGGCTTGGTGAGGCCTATGGGGCTTGTTGGTCTGCCTCCTGATAAATAACACACCCCCTCCACAAATCTGCCCTGAGTCTCCCGTAATTGGATAAAATGCCTCACGCTGTACCTTTGGCTTTCTGCCGAGGACCCGGGGGCCAGGAGTCTCCCACGTCCCTCACACATCACGTGGTCTAAGCCCTGGTGCCACAGCAGCCCGGATCGCTAAAGTTCATGAAAACTCGGCACTGATTGGTTACCCCGGCAGCGAACGGCTCACACCCAATGAAACGGAGCTGCCCTGGCCTGGAGAATAAAAAATCTCGATATGCAGACCCATGGCTCCCTGGGGGGGAGGGGGGTAGCTTATCCACCACTGAACGTCACAGTTGAGGTCCGAAGGGACCGAAGGCGTACCAATGGGATTGACCGCCGCCACAGTGATCGCGGCAACTGTAGCCATCACCGGTGACACTCTCAGGGAATCGACATGCCACGCGACAGCGGGACCTCTGAGGAGGCGCCACTGATCTCTGCAGCGAGGAACTAAAGCTCCATAAAGGCCCAGGCTTGAAGGCTGCGGAGATGTCCTACAGATCTACCTGCATCTAAGGGCAGGAGCGAACCTGACAGGTTCAGCGGGGAAGATCTCATTCCAGACAGGAAGTCCCCCTCACGTGCTGAGATGCTGTCAAACCCATCGTGAGGACACACCCCCCCCCCCCCCACCCCATGGTTTGGCAT
>JAODLC010000028.1:715205-727219 GCA_026781145.1 Hippopotamyrus pictus | reverse complement strand
CAGGACAGGGTAATGTTGGGATAAGATCTTTATCGTTTTGGAAGCCATTAAGAAAAAAAATGCTCTTCTTGTTTTATTCTGTTCATTTTGTTTTTCAACAACATTCAGAACTCGAACTTTTTAGGATTCGATCCGGAGTCCGGAACGGATTAAGTTCGAGAACCGAGGTACCACTGTATTTTTATTAACAACAACACAGACAAAGGATGGTACAACCACAGACCCAGGAAGCCAGACTTGGAATTCCACGGCATTAGGAGTCACATTATTAAGCATTATTATTATTAAGGGCTGTGGGCTACTGTTTATACAGTCTGATAACGCAGAATGTGACATTTCACCCTGAAGTTTGGCAGCACCCTTAAAACGTGGGTGATGCTTATCAGAGGAGATACTAATCTTGGAAACGACTGTTGATTTTAAACAGCCTCAAAATGCAGACGATGCCAACTAAACACCGCTGAGTCTTCCGTGAACAGTGTTAACACAGGCGATCGCTGCCTGCACACGCTTGGTGATCTGAAAGCACTCGTCACGGAAAATGGGAAAGACAGGAAAGAGGCATTCTGATGGGACACAATGGGGATTTCGACCATTAACACCAAGGCTTTCACGCCATCTTTCAACCGTTGCTATTGATCAGCGATTGATCGGACAGCAGACACCGTGAATGGAGGAGCTGGAATGAAAGCTGTGGCGGCGGGGGGTGGGGTTCGAGAGAATCGAGCTGCTGACTCCAACACCCCAAGTAATCTTAGAGCCCTTCGGCAGTATAGACTGCACTCAACTACAAGCAGCTCTGCATTTTTAAACCATTTTTTAATTTACAGTTTATTTATTGACCTGCACACGAACTCATGGAGATTTTAGCCAGCTAATTTTCGAAGTTTTAATGAGAAAACAGCTATTTTTAATTAAGTATAACCATGGTATTTTTTTTCTTTTTCATTTAAAACACAACTCGGATACATGGACCTAGACAGGGGTAGTCCATTGGGGGGAGGGTTAATATTTGTACGACAATATGGCCTGGAAAGAGATTATTTTCTTGCTTAGTGAGTAATTATTATCGCTGCCAGAGAGTTTGTCATATTTCTAAGGCTGACTGATGGTGGGATTCTCTCACTTCAGAATACCAGCATTCACAGTTTCTAATGGAGGAGCCCCACCCTACCATTCACAAAAAATAAAAATAGGAGAAGCGATTCCCCCATGATTACAGAGGTTGTTTTCCATGAGGCTGCATACGAAAAAGGCATCAGGACGATAACGGCAATCGGAAACGAGACGAGCCAGGGGCGGCCGTGGGGTCATTCTCATTACAGGGAACCCACAGGAATGTGAATGAAGTCACTATTGCCCTGTGTGAGGGCTATGCTTTTGGGGCAGGGGTGGGAAATACGGGGACCAGCAGAAAATGGGTTTGTGAATGTCTGGCCTGTACAGGGCATAGTCATTATCATACCATAATTATGAACGAGGCTGGAAATGAGCTGCTGTTCCTCCCATAAGGATGACAGGTGAATTAATACAGGAAAAAAAATTACTTTAAAATAATCTGTTCAAGCTCAGAGGTCATCAAGGATAAGAAGATCATGTAGGCTGATGTGTTAAATAATTCCACATTTCCCTGGAAAGTGCAAAAAAATTGAACAATCCATCTAATACAACTGGAATTAAGGGCTGAAAATCCATCCATCCAACGTCTAGCAGCGCATCCTGCTTGGGGTCGTGGGAGGCAGCAGAGGAGCCATGGCCAGGAAGCACCCTGGGCACGATAAACCCAAAATCAAGTGAGGGTCTGCCGTGGGGAGGCTAGCAATGCTGGAGAGACTCGGCTAAAATATGCTGCAGGTTCCATACGGTAATAAAGAAATCGTAGAACAGTGCATATATGCAATAACACGGCATTAAGAGCAGATAAAACACGAGAAAGATCAATACAACGATATCAAATGTGCTTCCAATTACAAGCAAGTTGCTAAATCAGGATAATTCACCCCGCAGGCATGGGATCTACAACTGACACCTGGCATTTGGCGAAACAGAAATCGACAGCAGGTCAGGCCCGCAGTCTAAGCGTGGCGCGGCGATGTAGCGGGCCGGGGGGGGGAGGGGGCGGAGCCCACGTGGCCACGTCCCCTCATGCACTCCATCCCACAGAGCTCCTGCCAGCCAGCTCAGCGGAATGCCTAATGAAGCTGAGCCGCTGCCGACGGCAACCAGACCAGCTGCGGCCGGCTGGTGCAGCAAGGGATGCCTGCAACTGGTCCAGTCGGCAGCCTGTTATGTAAACACAGACGTCCTTGAGATAAACGCCTCATTTTCACAGCAAGCAAAATGGAGTATATCTTCTGCAGCTGCAAGACGAGAAGATCCAAACGATGATCCATTACGGTGTATACCGGGGTTGACTGGAACTGCTAACAGAACATAGCGCCCCCTGGTGGTGCTGATCAAAATTTTTTCTATTATTTGAAAAATTGTTACTTTGTACAGAATTCTGAAGGATGCACACCAGATGTCATACACAGCCCGGGTTCTCCATTCACTACAGAGATGATGATGTGAAGAGAACAGGCCAAAGCCACACAGACCCCCCCCCAATCTTGCCTCTAGATGTTGGCATCAGTACTGGTTCACATGCAGCCCTAAAAACACTTTTTAATTAAGACCACTTGACTGAATATGCCACTACTGGCTTTTAACTCAAAGTTATTAAAGCATAAAAATACAAAAATAAAAAAGGTGTTTATACATCAATAGTGCAGAATGCCAGCTTGGCAGGTTATCTGAGGAGCTTTGATGACTCCTATAAAAGCCATCGGAGCTCAATACACTGTTAGTCGTGCATGTCTGCCAAAAAGTTGCACTTGTAACATTAGCTTCTCCCCGGCCCCCTTTACAAGCGATCGATGGCCGCTCGCTCGTATTGGGCATTCAAGCCCCCCGTGTCTGTGCCTCCAGCACCGGGCCTGAGTGATTAACCTCTGTTGTGACCCAAAGCCATTAAAGTGGCCTGAGCTCCGACGGCTCCCTGGGCCCCTTCCAGCAACGGGGTCACTCCAATCGGGCCACAGTAGACATCCTTTTGAGGATGAAGATGGTTGAGAAGGCCTAGAAAACTGACATAGGTAGGCAGGGTGGTTGGATTGAACATTTCTCTCATACAGGGTCCCTCTGCACTGTTTGTTCCTACTGACCGAAAGCTTCATGAACTATTCAGTGTATTTTCTGACCTCCCAATAAATGGTGCTCTGTGTTTAAAGGAAGGGCTCTGAACACGCCCCAAAGCTTCATTTGGCCATCACTAACTTATTCCCTTCTGATTCAGAGCCTGAGGTCCACGCTCCCACTAGAGGCCATAAGGGGAGCCTAATTCCATATTGTTAGGCAGAGGCTGTGTAGGGCATTAGGGACACTGGATAGAGACTACCTCCAGCTCAATACCACATAGGGCACCTGCTCTCCAGGGGGGAACCAACAACAAGCCTCCACGTTCAGGGGGCTGTGTTGCTAAGGGAACAGATCAGTAAAATGCCGGCCAGAGACACAGGTCACGTTCCTGCATTCTTGCTCTGGTTATGTCCATCTTCCCATGTAGTGCAAGAGCAAGATACCATGAGTAGCAGGTCTGTATGGTGGGCATTTGGGGACTCTGGGGCACAGGGATAGGCTGCTGATAGAGGATCTACCGACCAATTAGGGGATTACAGCTTCCCAGTGGCCGTGAGGGACAGGCCCGGATTGTCAATCACCTTGAAAAAGACAAAGAAAAACATTTTGCATGTTTTAAAGAAACTTTAATACTGCAATCACTGCAAATGGTCTTTAACCTCTACAATTTACAAAAGAAAAATAATAGATTATGTAAACAGCATTTTGTTAATTTTATTCTTAAATGTGCATGTAAAAATAATTAAAAAGCATTCAATGGGTGGAAAACCAAAAGGGGAAAAAAGGTGTTGGATTTAGATACATCACACACAGCAGGGGAGGAACGTCCCGTCCAGGATGAGATGAATACCCCTCCTCGTGAAAAAGCCAAACCGCGCTCAGTGTCTCAGCACAGGCACTCCTCACTCTTACAGACTTTGATGGGAATTTGAACAAATGAGAAAATGTGCAAAAGGGAAACATCCAGCAATCATTCACATTTCAGTGTTTTCGCCAGTCGTGTCCTGTAGGCTGCAGAGAACCTAATAAACATGACGTTGCTCAGAAGAAAAGCTTTATGGCACCAAATCTGAGGGATATTTCACCGCCTACAAAGAGGAGAAGCTGACACGTGTGCGCGTGCAAGTTTGGAAAGGCCGGTAGTCAGGGATTGGCCAAGGAGAAAGCATCCTATGAGTGACTCTAGGCCCACTGGAGAACAGCATGGCAGCTACAGGAAACCCAGGGGAGGCCTTCAGATCTCCCATGATTCCTAGAACAGAACCAATACTCCGGCCTCTCGGGCTGACTGCAAGCAGGAGCCCCTCAGGCATCAATGTTCTTAAGGCGGCCTGTAAGCCTTCCAGTCTGCAGTGTGCTGAACGTAGTCGCGGGTCTGCCTTAAAACGATGCGCAGCATAGGACAATTCCTCCAAAACACACTGGGGGGGGGGGTGATTTCTCATGGACAGTCGCCCAAGGGAACAGTCTTTTTTCACAGGCCAATGAGCCACAAAGCCCCTCGGCGTGTCATTCGCGTGTCACAACGTCAGACAGCTTGATTTTGGGTGACTGCGGAGGGAGCGGAGCCCCCCACCGAATCGGCCCATATCTTTGCCAGGAAGCTCCCACCTCACATGCTGGAATGTTGGTATCTGCTGTTTGGCAGAACACCACCAGGGACACAGAAGCGCCGGAATAATGCAATGAGGTCAAGGTCCCATGCGTCATGCGCATATATTCTCATCATTAACTCCCTAAATCCAGGTGATAAGGCCTGACGTCAATTTAAAATGCGATGGAAGACAAAAAAAAACTAATTGCAAGTATAACCCCCTTGAAACACGCGTCCTTCGTTATGAGTCATCGATAGTCTGAACAAACAAATGTACTAATATTTTGCGCACATTTTACACCACTAGAGGGCACTGCAGCCACATAAAAGCAGCATTGGCAATGGCACTAAGATTTTTCCAGACTTCAAAGGCATACCAGGAAAAGAGATATTAATAACAAAAACTTTAAAATAACTTCTTGGATCATATAAATGACCCCTATAACATACGTGTTCTGCATAAAATCACTAGGTATCTACAATAAAAAAATAAATTAACCAAAACCGTAGTGAAGTCACCAACCGCATTTTCCCAGAAACCTGAAATGATGTTCTTAGAGGTGGAAGAAATGAAGGACAGTGAGCCTTTTACTCTCATCAGTACATCGTACCAAAAATAAACCTCTTCCCACTTTTCAGACGGCATTACTGGAAGCAACGAGACGCAGTGAAGATCGGCCCAACATAAACTTAGCGATGGTCCCCAAAAAAAAAAATGAACACCTTAAAAGAAACCCAATTTCACAACCCCATCTACTGCTTTTAGAGACCTTCAGTTTAATAGGTAATACATATGATTACCGCAATGTCATATCACATTAGGCCCATCAATGAGTTTTATTCCTGGGGGTAAATGGAAGAATATTGGAATGTGCAGGTGTGATGTGACCATTCCAGTGCAATGTAGGATTAAAATAGCCCTCTTAGCCACTGAACAGATGTTTCTGCACTGGCCATGTCAACCATCCCATCCTCACTGTGCCCTCCCCACCAAAAAAAAAAAAAAAAAAAAAAAACACTGTACTGGGTGGAGGTCTTCTCAAAATACTCTCGCCTGCTTTTGGGACATCTGCAAGACTTAGACTGGAGGTAGAAAATCTCCAGTAACGTTCAGCTTGCTCTCTGGAGTGTGTGTTTTGGTGAGGAGGGTAGAGAAACAGCCTGCAAAAAAAGTCCTCCAAGGCACCTTCAAAGGACTCCTTCCACTAAGCTCTATAGCCACAGGAGTGACAGAAGTGAGCTGTACTGGCAGGAAGCAGCAACCAAGGGGGGAAAAAGTAGGTGGACAGTGTCCTGCTGGCTGGTCACCTGTGAGCGAGTCCATTTCTGTCAAATTCATCCTGCTTGTGGACTGGCAGAATGACCGGGACCAGTTGAAGGATGCGAAAACCCCAGGAGTGGAGATCTTCCAGGAAGAGCCAAAGCAGGAAACGATTAAAAAAAAAAAAACCTTCTGGAAAGAACAAGAATTCAGGGGGAGGGGGGTGTCTTTGGAGACTGGCACACAGGCATCGCATTTCTTCTGGGGAAAGGTAGGAGGCGCTAGAGAGAATATGTAAACAAGCTCTATGGTGCCCAGAGAAGGTTGTGATATCTTCAGGCACGCAGGGTCCCTCGCTGGCCTTCCAGGTAGAGACGGCAGGCCTAGGTTGCTCTGGTCCCTCGCCTTTGCTGCATGGCCTCAGTTCATGTCGATGGTGTTGAAGACCCACTCGGTGAACTTCTTGAGCTTGGCAGAGGCACTCTGGGACTCCTCCTGCAGACGCTGGTTGTCCTCACGTAGGCTCTGGATCTGGGCCTGCAGCACTGCCTTGTCCTGCTTCTCCTGAGAGTGAAGGAAGTTTGAAGAAAAGTAGAAAGAGTCAGAGAGAGAGAACGCGACAGGCAAGGAGAATGAGGTGTGCAGCCCTGGAGCGCTGACGGTCCCCGGCGCTGGACAAGTAGTCTCACCTTCTTCAGGTCGTCCTGCAGCAGCTTCACCATGGACTCCAACTGGCTGATCTTCCCTGCCAGAGTGATGGGGGCCTCACTGTTGGGTGAGGGGGGGGGCACATTTTAGCCTGGCCAGTCAGCAAGCAATGTTATCTAAAGCAACATACAATTTTTCATGCTGCCCCCCACCACACAGTTGGGCGCTCCAGGAACAAGCCCACTTTATGTCTATGTAACAGGAGTAGGAGCCTCATTGAAAGACAGGATTGTAGCGGAGAGCAAAGCCTCCAGTAACTAGTGACTTGCTCTTCAGAACAAACACTGAAGCTTGGAAGGACTATGCTAACTGTGTGCTGTTGCTAAAGACCCAGTACAGCAGTGAGGGATAGACAAGGTGGGAGGTTCCAGCCAATCCTGTTAGGGCTGGGGTTAGGTAACCAGCATACCCTGGGGAGAAGAGCTGCTGGCTGCACTCAGCATTCTGAGGACTGGACGTGCCACCTTTGGGCTGGTGGTTCACATCTTGAGTGACAAGCAGTGAGGCCCTCTGGACTGCAAGGGGCATGAGAGAGTGGGCATGAGGTCTTCATCATACAGCCGTCGCCATAGTAAGTCTTCACCTCGCTCGCCGAGTCTTACCTTCGAAGGCCTTGGCGGCATCGACAAGGTTGGACCAGTCCAGCCCACTGTCAGCATCTGCATTTGGCAGCGGCATCAGGCCCGGGTCCGGAACTGGCAACCTCCTCCGCTCCTGGAGGTCCGTGAGGGAGGTTTCAGATGCCGAGAGGTCTCCTATTAGGGGAGGACGCAGCATAATGTCACAGGACAGGCAGATCACCTTTTACTATAGCCTTTAAGGTGTTTGAGTAGAATTAAAGAGAGTGGAGCGAATGTATAGTTATTCTTTACCAGCAGGGGGCACCAGCAGAAAATTACACAAAGCAACAAAAAGACCAGTGTAGAACTCCAGAGAGGGTCTTCTACACTACAGTGAGATGGGGGATTTCCCCCAAAACTTAGAATAAGCAGTGCTCACCGTGCAGTTTGACGCCCATCAGATAGGAAGGCCGGCGGAGGGGCACCCCCCGCACTGTGGGGGAGCGTGGCACGGTGGAGGAGCTGAAGAACACGTCGGCCGAGGCTGGCTGGTCAAGGCCAAAGGCCGGGTCACGCTGGCCGCTGTAGATGCTCTCGTCTGATAAGGTACGGTGCAGAGAGCGACGTGCAGGGGCTGAGCCTGAAAAGGAAGGCTGACAAAGAGAGACAAAACAATGTGAAGCACACAGTGAACTAGATGCTGTTAGAACAGCAACAATGTATTCCAGTTTCGGTGTGATTTGCCTCAAAACGAAATAAACCTCAGGTTATCTCCTATACAATGTTCCTGGGAAATTTGAAAAATATCTATCAAATACTTTTAGAGTTATTGTGTTCAGCAGTTACCCATTCCTTCATTTGTGCCAGGTGTTTGGGAAGAGGTAATAAGAACTACCGAATACTTTCTGCAGTGACCCTTCCCTCTGCTGCCACAAAATCGCATTGCTTTAGTTTTGGTGCAAAAAAATCTCAAAATGAAATCAGTTCCAGAAGTTTTCCTATACAAAAGTTCCTGTGAAGTTGAAAAAGATCTGACAAATACGGCAGGATCTGCCCCAAAACCATAGGTATTCCCCATCTGGCCAGAAAATAGAACACACTGACTTTCAGCTGAAGTTATGCTATGTTGACTTTTAACGCCATGTCAGCAACTAGGGCTATATTCATTGTGAGAAAACAGACGGGACAACTAAAAATGTAAAAACTTCATAAATAACTATAAATTGCTACGGACAATCAAAACAATATAAATAAGATGTTTAAGATAAACAGCTAAAGTTCACCATTATTCTCATTCACAGAGCACTCTGGAGAAAGCACTAAGAATGACTTCATACTGGTGATGGAGAAGCAAAAAAATAGAGTGTGGGATTATCATGTGCTGTCATTCAGCGACTGGGTTACACCCTGTCCCAGTACTTCATTCGTTAGCATCAGGATGAAGCAGGCAGTGATTAATAGCTCATGCTAACTGCCACTCAACCCCCTTTAAATTTGAGCTTACCTTGTGTTTGCCGGTGGCTGGCGGTGGGCTGTCCAGCGTGATGAGCTTCTTCAGGTCCTCCTGTATGGTGGACTTGGCCAGGCGCTGCGGAGACTGTGTGTCCCGCATGGTGGCTGTCAGCTGTGGCTGGCCAGACTCCATGCCCTCGCTCTGGTGCCGCCTGTATCACGGAGCCAGTGTGTTAGCATGTTAGGGCTACACAACTGCTCTGTCTAATAGCGTTGGGATGGGGGGAAAGCTTTCATTTATACACATTTTTACATGCAAGCGTGAGTGCTAGGGAATATAAAAGTAGTATCCCAAGAGAGATAAAAGTAGTATCCCAAGAAGGAAGAAGAAGAAAACATCACTAGCAGTACAAGCAGTAGGATTTTAAAGGTTTAAAAAGCCTGCTTTGATCACTTTTGACCGCCCTCAATGTTCCTGCCCTTTATGGTCAGCGAAAACCAGAGACAAAACCACAATCCTTACTCCAGGGGGTCAGTGGCAAACAGACTGCTGTACCCGAAGTGTCCACAAGGTGGGGACAGAGTCAGAGAATTTGAACATAGTACTTCACATTTAAGGAAACAAACAGAATACCCTAAATGGTGTGTGTGTGTGTGTGTGTGTGTGTGTGTGTGTGTGTGTGTGTGTGTCTGTGTGTGTGCACGCTCCCTTTCCTCCAACACCCCCTGCTCACTTTCGTGTGTCCCCAAAGCCCACTGAGTTGATGGTGCTTCCTGGCTTCTTCCAGCCAATAAGGTACTTGCTGGTGGCACCCTGGCGCGGGTAGAAGCTCTTGGGTCCCGGTGAGAGGGAGCTCTGAGAGGAGGAAGAGGAAGGCGAAGTGGCCGGCACAGACTCCTCCCGGGGGGAGCTCTGGCTGGAGCCCTGGAGCCCCGGGCTGGCAGAGTGCCTGGAGCTCAGAGTGCTGAGGGGGGGAGAGGAGCCAAGTCACCATACAGGCCACCGAGACACCAGGAGCCCCGAGACCAGCACATAGAAGACAATGCCTGCAAAAATCCACCATCAACCCCACCCCCGCACCCACACCTCCGAGGGAGCCTATTAGGAAGCTCTAAGCAGCTGATAGTCAGTATCAGGCAGACCAATCAAATGGCTCAGAGGGTGTATGTGTGTGTGTGGGGGGGGGAGATACCAGAGTGCTGTGAGACATGTAAGCGTGTATGACAAAGACAAGGTTGGGGGGGGATCGGGAGTCAGGTGGGGAGTGTCCAGCACTGCACTGGTGAAGGTACGTGCGATTGCTGGGGAGTGGACAAGCCGGGCAGAAACGCACAGAGCCCGCTAACCAGCAGACTCAGAACGGCGACGACTCTCAGTCCCAGCTGCCGCTCTTTTATCACACGTATTCATTTTAAACATGTCCGATCTTCAGAAATTTAACCTTGGAAGAAAGTCTGCGAATAAGACCGGAGGGTAAATGTCTCAACGTCTCATGGAAAAAAAAACTCCGGCAGCAAACGACTGTAACGCTGATGCGCAAAGTACAAAAAGCAGTTCATGAAGTGCCTTTCTTTCCGTCACATGGCACCGGTTCCGAACTGGGGGGATGTGGGGAAATAAGAGCACTGCTTCCTGTTCTGCTCCTTTGACAGCATTCCTCCCCCCCCCCACCACCACCCAGGCCAAGGCCCGAGAACAATTCTGAGACGACGGGAGGCACAGAGCCGCAGGCGGCTCTCTGAAGCGCTCAGACGTCACACAATTAGACCGAGCTGCGAAAGGGAATTACATTTACATTTCATTTAAAGCATCGGCTATTCAGAATGACAAAATATTTACCCAGTTAAAAGGCCATATGTGTCACTGGAGCAATTAAGTAACTTTGCTGAAAGGTATTACAGCAGAGAGAGACTTCTGGGACTCAAACAAGCAACCCCTGAAGCCAAAGCTCATGCTTTAACTGTGCTTCCTGATACATTAGCTCCTGGCTTGGGTCTTAAAGGGAAAGGCACCTGGAATAGGACGTGACGTCATTCAGGTTGTAGGAGCTGGAGTCTCGCATCAGGTATGAAGAGGGGCTCTTGGCGAGACCTTCGGTGCCACCCGGTGGCACGGGCGAGCCCAAGGCGGGTGGGGAGCACTCCTGCACTTGCTGGCCCCCGTCCGTGGGGCTGTGCCAGGTAGTGGCCACCTTTTCCCGGAACCCTGGGGCCCCAGAGGCCAGCAGGGAGCCTGAGCTGTGAGCAGGCCCATAAGAGGCGGCGTCAATGCCACTATCCGCAGACTCCCCCTGCAGGTAGCCGGTGGCATAGCCATTGGTTTCCGAGTCGGGCCGCTCCACAGGCCCGCCTCCTATGTCATACCACTTATCGTCGCTGTGGGCGCCACTCGAAGCATTGCTGGATAGCGTGTTGCTGCTGGAATGGCTGGAGTAGGGGGCTTCCGCCTAGGGACAGAAAATGGGAGGGGCGTCACTTCCTGTGACCGACAGCAGCTCCTAAGACAGTTGCCATATTGTTGCATGTTCTCTCTGAGAGGATGTTCATTTGTATAACTCATCGGCCCCTTGATTTGGCAACCTGTGACCTCACCAAGAATACAGTACACCACCTGGGGTGGGAGGGGCAACGTCTCACCTGGCTGGTTTTGTTGGGGGACAGGTGAACAACCTGCTCCTGCCGCTGGATACGGGGCACCCCCGAGTGGGATGAGACAGACCTGGAGACCGGCGAGTCTGAAAACATAAACAGGGGGGGTGAGAGACCAGAACAGGCCAGGAACGACAGATGGCATACTGCCATGACTGAACCAAAGCCCTCAACTCAGCCCCAGTGAAACTACAGCTACAGAACAAATGTACAAAGTAAAACAATAAACGATGAGGTTAGAGAGGTTTCCCAGCATGCACCTGCTCAGTTTTTGCAAGGGCACAGACGCCATGTGGACAGGAGGCACAACTTTAAGCCTCGCGTCAGTAATATATAAAACAGAGCATTTAATTAGAGCGCAAGGGCGGTGATTCAGGAAGACTGTCTGCAGCGAGTGCCTGGACGTCCAACCCATCCGGCTTAGCAGAGCGACGCGGCGGTAGGGAAGCGTTCATGAGGAATATGTCCATGCATGGAGCTACTTCTCCTTCGACCAGCCCTGCCCTAGATGGGAATAAAGGGATAGCTTTGTGGGAAGGAAACCGAGGTCAGGAAAGAGCGGCTGTGGGCGATGATTTGGGGGGGGGGGGGGGAGACATGATCGGCGGAAAGC
>JAODLC010000028.1:693615-715105 GCA_026781145.1 Hippopotamyrus pictus | reverse complement strand
GGGGTGGGGGGGGGGGGGGGGGGAGACATGATCCGCGGAAAGCCTGGCGCGACAGGGCTGCGGGTTCAGCGGTTCAGATGGCTAAGTGAACCAGACGTAGCACGCCGGCGGTTAGCCTGTCGCTCACGCCGCTCAAACGAACACACTGGAAAAGGAGGACGGCGACGGAACCAGGGCCTGGAAAACCACAGCTGGGCTTCCCCTGGATCGTGGAGGGAAGGAGAGACGGTCCGCTGGGGGGGGGGGAAGCAGCAGGAATGCTGGGGTGTACATGTGAACGCCATTGGGAGGCAAGCAGCAACGGCTGTTGGAGGACAGCTCGTCAGAACGCTAATAAAGAAATGGGACGTTTTATAGATGATATTTGCCTATATGACTGTGTGCTCCTTTGTGGTTACGTCATATTTGCGGCAGGGAGCAGTCGCTCCACACCTCCAGGGCTGGGAGACTGAACTGCGCCTGGGTGTGCTTTGGTTTCCACCCATATATGTGTTTCTTTGGGGGCGATGCATCACTCAGTGGGTTAGGCCTCTGTGCTCATGATCAGAAGGTGATCAGTTCAAATCCTGTGGCTGGCTGACCGACGCCACCACTGGGTCCCTGAACACGGCCCTTACAACACAGCTCTAGGGGCGTTACACACTGGCTGACCCTGTGCTGTGACCCCTAAGCTTGGTCTCACCTGAACGTATGTGTGTGTGTGTGTGTGTGCGTGTGTGTGTCTCACGTACCAAAAATGGAGGACCGTGCCGGATGCGATGAATGCAGGACTTTAAATATACTGCAGATGCTTACATTATTTTTTAGCTATGACAAGAAATGTCGATAAGGGACTACTGCGCAATATGCATTAATGGCTACTTTAATAGTGAGGGTGAAGATGAGAAAAGAACGAAACGTTTTGGTAAACGTTTATTTTACAAATATACAAATAATCAGGAAATATGTAAATCTTTCATGTGGAATAAATATAAAAAGTGATGCTCCTGTCCATCTGCATTCTCTTCACCTGCGTTAAAAAACACAGAACAGACAATAAGTCAATTTCACGTGTTACTGACATTTCAAGCAAGACAGTGTGTTATTTTCATTGCTGTAACAAAGCAGGTAGTTGTACGTTATGCATCACTGCCTGGTACCCTGAAGTCAAATTCTAAGAGTAACTTATTAGTTAGCAAAGTTGTTGTTACAAAAAACAGGCTGGCTGTATAAAAATGTTTAAAAAGTCACACGAGTTCAACACACAAGACACAACCAAGTCCGACATACACCATGTATTTAAGGTTCATAGTCACATTACAAGTAAACACAACAATAACAACTTACCCGATTCCTCCAAGGATCACTTGCAGAGATCACTGCTCCAGTCACCTGGTTAGCAGGGCTGTTTCCAAACACGTCCATGATATTTGTTTTTAGAGCAGCCAGCACCATTTTTACTTAGCTCTCTTTTCGACTTCCTGTATTCCTTTTAATGCTCTAAATCTTCTTCATGACTTGCTCCATTATTCTGAGAAACCATGTATTCTCCAGTTCACGCCGCATTGCTTCCTAAACTTTTGCTTTCCGTTCGCAAGACCCTAACCCCGCCATCTGACGTCGCGCGCTCCCAGCTCCCAAGTCTGGCCCAGAGCTTCAGGGCCAGAAAAAAAAAAAGCTCCGGCCCGGATATATTGGCCGCATACCACTGTTATTTTTGGTGTGAATGCAATCTAGGCTTGGCAAAAGCACCAGCCCTGGTATGAAAGGGCTAATGGAATGGGCGAAAAGAAAACTTCCCCATGGGGGAATAAAGTATCATTATTATATTCAAATGCAGAAAACAAAAGTACAAAAGTAGCCATGCTTGTTTGGAAGAAAGCAACACGTTTCTGCGATAACAAAAGATCTCATGAACAACATCATAATAAACTAGCCTAGGAAGGTTCGAGGCTATACTGAACGGCCACTTCAAGGAGAACCTGCCATGATGTTACAGGTGACCAGCTATAGAGGGGGTCTGCCTCCAGGCAGCTCACCTGACGCCCTGCTTCCGGACCCAGCCGTCTCCTCGGCCCTCTGCCAGTTGGGTGTGGACTTGCCGCTGCCCCCCGCCTCCCCCAGACTCTGCCTATCCACCGAGAGCGGCGAGTGCCGACTCATGCTGAACCTGGGAAAGGAGGAACGGATGGACCTGCTGTTAATCTGCACACCATGTGCCCTGCAGCAAGCATTCCTGTCGGAATTAAGCCCCCCCCCCATGGTGCAGATTCCCTATTAGATTTATAAGCAGCCTCATCGGTGAATCACCCCTTCATAAACCCTGCATGAATTAATGATTCAGGGGGGGTGCTGCACGAGTGGAGTGAGGTAGAGGGGTGAGGTGGGCTTCCTGAACACAGACAAGTCAATGCTATGGTTTCGCTCAATCCCCACATCTGTCGGACACATTGCAAGAGCTATTTATATCCCTATTAATCAACCTAATGAGTTTCGTCAAAAGCCCGAAGAAGTACTGCATCCAAAAGCGGACCACAGTTACAGCTCTGCACATGCCAGACCGGACCGTGTCGGATCTCACCCCTCAGGCATGGACTTCTGGCGCCAGTGGGCGGAGCCTCCGGAACCCGTGTCACTGGAGTAGGAGAGGTTGCTGGGAGAGGCCCGGCTTGGTGGGGAGCGGCCCATTACCATGGAAGAAGCCAGAGCATAGTTATCTGATCCCGGGGAAAAACTGAAAAGCAGTGGATGGGGGCAGATGGAGGATGAGAAAGAGATGGAGGGTAAGAAAGGATGGAAAAAAAAGGAGCAAAAACAGAAAATGGACCACAATGTGGCCAGGTGCCCGTTTGTCAGCACTTCTTACCGCTTAGGGTCTAAGGGTCGCCCATCACTGGACACGCTGCGGGGCATCATGGCAGCCCTGTCAGGACGTTCCATAGAGCCCGTCTTCCCAATGCTGCCCCCCATGCTGACAGCACGTGGCGTGCTCCCATGACCCTGAGGCGAGGCTGACAGTGTTTGCTGGGGACTCGACGTGTTACGTTGCCACTTGCTGGTGTTGTTGCGGAAGGGAAGCTTGTACTCAAAGTTGGAGCTCTCCGCGTTACTCTTGTACTCAACTACTGGCATGCGGTATAGCTCCGAGCAGCCCCTGGGGGGTCAAAGGACTACATGTCACGCTTTGAATATACTATATTTCCCAGAATCCTCTGCACACAACAGCACTACACATTACCCAGAAACCCCACCAAACCTCAAAATTGTGCACCAGTCAGCCAGATAAGGTTAAAAACTATTCCATATGAATAACTTTCCGTAACTATTCACATAGAGGAACGGTGTAGGGACTGGTCTGCACACCTGCGAGGGCTGGAGTCCTCATGCGGTGGAATGATCACCACCTTGACGGTAACCGATGTACGTAGAAGATCAATCATTTGCTCATGAGAGAGCGTGGCCACAGCCACCTTGCAGATCTCCACAAGGCGGCTACCCTGCCGCAGGCCTGCCTGCCAGGCATAGCCGTAGGGCTCCACCTCCGCCACGATGCCCTCGTAGTTCACGTGGAAGCCCAGCTGGCCCAGGCCATTCCGTCGCAGAGTCATCTCCGTGGTCTCGCAGCCTTTCGTCAGGAACTGGGGATGGAAAAAAAACACTGGGACGACAGCAGGACAACCAGGAACCAGCGTGGCGGGAAACTCCATCACTTGACTCGGCACTCGTAATCAAGTAGAAAAGCACAGACGACTCTGAGGGGGCACTTACACCTCAATGCCAGGGTCTTCATAATGTTTCATAATGACTGAATTCAGAGATACCTTTCAATGTAATAACCTCCTTCCAGGCCTCAGAGATCACCTTCCAGAATGAGTAGCAGATCCTAAGGCTTCATAAGTATTTGATTCCATGGGTCATGGATGCAATACACTGTCTGCCATTTCGGTGGGGTGGAGGGGGGGCACCAGCAAAGCTATTGAATTTTTGATATGCGAGTGCCGATGACTAGACATCGGGGTGTGGAAAAGAACAGGAGAGCTGGGAGTTAGTGTGGGGTGGGATGCCGGAGAGGACAGGCGTTTCTCAGAGTTATTCCAGAACATTCCATAGCTGTGTGGCCTTGTCCCTAAGGTGGTCCCACTGCAGCAATGTGAGTCTGATGTAGCGAATGGAGGGAGACATACGGGTCAACTCTCATCTTAGAAACAGTGACAGATGAACAAAAGAAAAGGGACAGCCTCATGAAAGCGAAAAATAATGCAGCTGAATGTTGGAAGGGGGTGTGATTTCATGGGTAGATAAACTGGTGGGGGGGACAAAATGTGAGGGCTCTAAATGAAGTTATGCATGACAGGAAGATGGAGTTCCACCCGCCTGCCACACAAAGAACTCCAGGGGGTGCATGTTTTATGCAGCATTAATTTACGATGCTGTGGAGCACCCAACGTGCCGTGTATCTTTAATACTACCTGAGCAGTAGGGAAGGGGCAGTTAAACAAGCACACCACATTAACTCAAGAATGAGCCCATGTGACTCCAAGCTACACTGACCTCCAAGCGCTTGACCACCTCCTGGAAGTCCTCTGTATTGTTGTTGAAGGAGCGCAGCGATATGCTCTCGCCTCGCTCGTAGAAGATCTTCATGGAGGCTGGGCTGCCCAGGGTCCAGCCAATCACATCGCGCACCGAACAGTTGAAGACCACAGTCTTGGCTTCAAGGTCAAGCAGGATGAGAGCGTCGTTGGAGATGCCCAGCAGGCCCTCCAGTTCGCCTCCAGCACTGTGGTCTTCCATGTGCACGGGCCAAGTGATGGCTCCGGGGCTCCGCAGCTCGGCGCCCACGTAAGGCCGGATCTTCTCCCGCCGCTTATGGGCCAGCGAGATGAAGGGGAATTTGCCAGAGGGGTCGATGGGAGTGCTAGTCACATGCTGTTCGGCCAGGTCACGCAGATACTCCTGCCGCGTCCGTGTGGCCATGGCCTGGAACTTCTCAGACTTGTGGGCAGCATTCTCCGCGTTGATCACCTTGGTCAGCAGGAAGTCCCGGAAAACTGAGGACTTGGGGAAGGTCACACCCTTGGGGATGGGTGGGCCAAATGATGCCACGACCCGGGACCGGGCAACAGCCACACTGCAGAGAAAAAAAGGACAGAGGATGGGGTGGGGGCGGAATGGCTGCCATCTATGCTGGCCACACCCTGGAATGCGTATTAATCCCCATGGAAGTCACAGATGGAATTCTGCGGCAGCATTCTAAAATTCCAAAAGGCACTGCCCATTAAGGGTCAGGATCTAGCAACCACATCAAATAATCTGTACCCTTGTATTAGGGTACAGGGAACCGTTCAATCAATTAAATCGTTCAAACAGTTATGGAAATGAACCAGAGATGACTTAAGGGAGAAGAGCGCCGCCCTGTTGGTGGACTGTGGAAAAACTACATTCCGTTATGCCAAGATTGGTTCTTTCAGTGTTCCCAAGAGCATCTCAAAGCGATTATAGAAACTTAAATGAGAAATAATCAACCCTTGTGTATCTGCAATATGCCTCCTACATCATCTAGACGGTCACTGTTTAAGGAAAGAAGGGGGCTGCTATAGACATTTTAAAATACAGCATTTATAAAAAGAGCGATTGTTTCTGTGATAGTGCTTCATCCGGAGGGATCACGGGGGAGTGCATTAGAATTCAGCGGTTTTCGGTTCTGGTCCATGAGCCCCCGCCACAGCAGCAGAGCATGCTGGGGGCTATGTCTGCCTCCACAGACAGGGTAAGCTTTTTAGCTCCCCCACCCTCCCCACTGCCTTCCCTACCCCCACACGCTCTTTTCCTTTCATTAGACTTCTGGAACAGACATCTGAAGCTTCCTGTGCTGTCTGGTATGCCGGGAACTCAGGGCGCTTGTTGAACCAGGCTGGAGTCGAGAATTTGGGTTTGTTTGGAGAGCTCCAGCCCACAGTCAGGGGCTGGCAAAGGGTGGGACTGGGGGGGCGCAATTGGCACGGGAGCTGGTTCTACTCCAAAGGGACTGGAGATGGGCCTGGGGAGGGACACGTCCCCTGTGGGGTTAAAAAGGGAGGTGACTGATCCGGCCCCAGTTGCACAACTCTCTGGGGTAACTCTACCTCCAGGAAAAATGCCTTGTTCCAAGAGGAAGAGGGTAGAAGATAAAAGAAAGTATGTGTGTGTATGTGTGTGTGTGTGTCTGTGTGTGTGTGTGTGAGAGAGTGTGTGTGTGAGAGAGAGAGAGAGAGAGAGAGAAAACACACTCCAGCAGCCTAGGACACGATTACAGGAACACCTTTGTGTTAAATAAAGAACTTCGAGTCAGCCATTGTCTCAGCTCAAGCTTTTCACTTTCCGGAGTAAAAAGGGGCATCGCCCTCCCTTATCGGCTCGTCTCTCCTGATGAGGAGTGTCTATCCTTTCTGGGCCGCATTATCATTCCACAATGTACCGGCATGTTAATTTACATTGAATTAGTCAGCTGCTGGATGCTAACCTGTCTGGGAAAAGGCTTCAATCTACAAAGGTGCCGGTTGCTGGGACTAACTTCCTTAGCACAGTGGAATCCACAGTGCGACCACACATCTCTGGGGTGTGATAACATAACTACCATATCTGGGCGAGAAGATGCCCGGGGGGGGGGGGTGGTGGTGATCAAGGCTTTGCTTTCTCTGCCCTCAAACGATAGGCAGACTTCGAGCAGCTGAGGAACAGGTGGGGGATAGAGGACACGGGCGCCGATGTCTCAGGCTGGCATGCTTATGACGCGGCATGGGACTCCTAATCAGTGACTAATCACGAGGCAGCCGGACTGCGCTGAAGGTGAACAGGCCAGCATACACTGCTGGGCACCCTACACCAGCGTCACGGCTGCCCCCAAAAACCACAGAGCAAAACAATCCAGGTTAAAAGGCTGATGCACAGGTGGAGCCAGGGTGAGCAGCCCTTGCAGGTCAATTGAAGCATTAGGTCCTTCAGACAGAGTCACATTAGCACTGGACATCTTGTAGGGTCCCGATCTCACAGGCGAGCCAGCTTAATCTCATCTGAAACTTCACGCAAGATCTCACCACCTCCTGTCTCTTTATGGACAGCTCCCCCTTAGAGGGAGAGACATGTTTGAGGTATGAAATATTACTAGGTGCCCCTTAGGGTCTCCCCAGATCTCCTAACCAGTGTTTCCCAGTCCGGTCCTCGGGGACCCCCAGACAGTCCATGTATTTGCTGGGAGCTGGGAAGAAGCAAAAACAAGGACCGTCTATCAGGGAGCTGGGAGGGAGCAAAAAGATGGACCAACTGTCGGTTCCCGAGGACCGGATTGGGAAACACTGTCCTAAACAATGGCGTGTTCCCATTCTTACTGAATGAAGTCAGCTGGATCGCTGTTAAACCAGCCATTCCAGCAGACCGTGTAGGGCAACCAGACCAGAGCTCTAGGTCACTCCTGAGCAGTGCTGGAGTGCAACACACAGGTGGGGGATGATGAAAGCTCATCTGTTCTGTTTGGCAAAGGTGTGTGTGTGTCTGTGTGTGTGTATGGAGGGGGGCATGCTTAACAAGCACGGCGTAAATGGTTTCAGACGCGTATGTGCCCAGCTGCCCCCAGGCAGCAGAGCTGGGGTGACACGCATCATTAGCATCAGCTTTCGCATAGTGTTCACGTGTCAACGCAAAAATGGCACGCCCAGGTGCCTAGATCTCCTACGACAGCTGGGGGGGGGGGTGTTCTGGTGCTTACCTGTAGCAGGTGTTTTCCGAGCAGGGGTTGTGTGCGCGCACTACAATGAACACATGCTGGAATTGTGAACGGATGTACTTGGGCGAGAAGGCTTGGGCACCGGGCTCCTGGAACACAATGGTCACGATGTCGTTCCCAATATGGCGTTTCCTCAGCAACTGGAAGAACGAGGTGGAAGGTGAGAGGGATTAGGGAATAGTGCAGCTCTGACGGCAAAATGTAATGTCATTAATCTTTGACAGCAGAATTTGAGAATGACAAACAACTCAAAACACCAATGGGATCAGCTGGTCTGGGATTACAGTGTTCCTTAAATATCCATTGCTCAGGTTTAGTTTCTAAAGATGACTGGTTGCTTGCCAAACAGCTCCACCCACCCATTGTACTAATCGTGCACGTTAAGGAGCATACCTGCTGTCTGTTGTTGGGCGTGTAGGGCAGCATGGTAGACACGTGGAACATGATCTCATAGTCCTTGTAGGTAGTGTACAGGGAGTGGGTACCCGTGCAATCCGCTGCAAGATCAAGAATATCCGGATTAGCAACCAACCACAGGGAATTTGTGCTAAACTGGTCACCCCCCACCCAGAGGCAAAAACACCTAAGCAAATCTCCTGAAACAAGTAACAAGTTAAAGCTTGAATGGATTAAGAACTGCAGGCTCGGAAGCGAACACCCTGGTCCTGTCATTGACTCGGCTCGAAGACCTGAGGGATACCAACCATATCTATGAGGATCACTGGGACAACACAGCAGGTAGGGAAGTAAGTTGATGACTAAAACCTTGAACATCCCAGTACCAAGAAACACTATGTCAAAGGAACCCAGTTATTCTATCAGTGTGGCATTTATCTTCTAAGACACAATCTGCTGTGAAATTATACACCCGAGGGCAAATCAGAATCGTCTATTGAGCAGAACAAGATTAATAAATATGGTTCCAGTAAGTGTAAAGCATCAGCTAATAAGCTAATTAATTTAATTAAAGAGGTGCCTTTTGTGCATGTCTTTAGCTCCACACAGCTGCGCTTCCATATTTACATCACTGATTAAAACAGGAAGTTGGGATTCCGACCAGAATCCCATGAAAGCCTGTGACTGGCTGTTATCCTGAACATTAAGAAAGAAGAAAAACACAGAGCGAGGCTTGATTCATAAAAAGCACATCACTTACACTGAGGATACAGAGGGGAGGGATTCCCACTGCCCTGCTATTTACAACTACTGATGTCACAACTGATTGATTACTTAACTCAGTAATAGACATTAGATCTGGACGGAAATGTATCTGTCAATATGAACCAACCCAGAACAGCCAAGTGTCGCCATTATGTCTGTGGTGGTTCTAAGCGTTTGGCAGTCTTAACAGGAAGACTGTAGAGCTTAATATTACTACATTCATACCCCCCTCAATAGCTGCTAAAAATATTAGCTACGTAGTGCCCACTTCAGCGAATTTCTGAAGTGAATGCTGAAACACCTTCTTCCACAGTACCAAATATGCATTAGGTAGTGTTACTGGTCTCATGCACACCTACACAAGCAAATACACACACAGACTTGCAAACACATACATACTTGCCCTGGGACTAAGGCACAGAGATTTATTTGGAGACTTTTGGATCTCTCTCTCTCTCTCTCTCTCTCTCTCTCTCTCTGACACAGCGGAATAATCCCCTGAGCAGGGACTGTGTTGTACACGTGAAGTCGCCGCTGGTTATTTTCCTAGCAGCACCCCTTCTGCCCCGTCCGACAGCCACCGTTTCTCCTCATAGACTCTCTCTTCTCTGCTCCTACGCATCCTGTGCATGTGCACTCGCCCGTGACAGGAGAACGCGAGAGGCAGAAGATGGGGCCTCGCTTATTCAAACAAACAGATATACAGACAGATAAACAAAGCAGGAAGTGGGCTCTGGTAAGGCCACTAACGGATTCACAGGCCCGGTCCAGGAAAACACCTCCCCTCTACCTCCCTTTTTATAATGCTTCGCTTAAAAACATCAGGGCACTGAGCTGGCACTAGTTCAGACTGGCACCAGTTCAGGTGGAGGTGGGGGGGAGAGAAGATGAGGAAATTACAGAAATACACAAATGTAATTAAGGGCATGATTGGGATCGAGGGCAATTTCCTGGTCTGGTTTACAAGCGTGCAGGGCACGAGGTGGAGTGCGTGCCGGGGACGAGCATGCAGAGGAGCAAGGGGCACAGCGAGATACACACAAGGCAGAGAGCCACACAAACAGAAAGGGATATAAAGGAAGACAGAAGAGGAGAAGGGAGATCATGGCCAGCACTTCACAGGCAGCCAGTGCAGACGGGGAGGCAGCCAATTCAGGAACGGCAGCAGACGGGGCGGGCGGGAGACACTGATAAGAACTTGCACAATACCTTCTCTGATAGAAGCGTTTGTGCGGGGGGGACACATTTGAGCAACCACGAAACCCCCGGGCCAGTCTACTGTAAGCGGGCAGAAGCACCCAGCTCCACCCCCCACCTCCCCGGATGACGTACTCTTGGTGTCGAGCTGAGCGCGGTACTTGGAGAAGCCCTTGAGGCGCACGCGCTCCCCCAGCAGCTGCAGGAACTCCTCCAGGGCGGGGCCCGCTGACTCGTTGTTGTACATCTCCTCTTCGCTGCTCTGGCCTGCCTGGCAGTACATGACTCCCACCTTCAGCTGGAAGCTCAGCTGCAGGGGGGGGGGGGGCACAGTTAACGAATCAGATGGAGTGGGGTAGGAAGGTGCAGGTCTGCCCTGGACCTACACCTACATCTGTCACGCAAACCAGCCACGTCCGCTACATGCAAAGGGTAGCCCGCCGGCCCCCCAGCCCTGGAGTGACGCGCCTACCCCTTGCTCGTCCAGCTTCATCAGCTGCTCCGTGACCTTGGGCGTGTTCAGGGCCAGCCGCAGGCAGTGCGTGTTCAGCTCAGGCACCAAGTATTCCAATACCTCCTTCAAGGGCAGCCCACGGGCGATGCCATGCTTGGAGGTGGAGGGCACAGCGTCCTCCAGGATCGACCCCCGGAGCGTGGTCAGCTGGGGGGCGGGGTGGGCACAGGAGAAATGAAGAAGCATGTTGGCATGGATTATGGCAGCTTTACGCTTCATCAGATCCACCCTAGAATGGATATCACAGTAAATTCCCAAGTCATCTTACCCACCCCCCAAACATGTCAGTCTGCATAATGAAGCAGACTGTCACAGTCACCCTCTGAAGTCCTGCCTGGAACACAGTTGCCCTTAAATACCCCTGAATGTCCCCAAAAGTGGCTTGTGTGGGGATCAAACCAGAGCAGACAGGAAATGATGTCAACGAGGCTCCTGCAGACAGGCGACAGAGCACTTATTGTGTCCTGTGGCGATGGCGAGGCTGACCGCTCTACCTTATCGCCCGTTCCCAGGAGGGGGAAGAGTCTTCCATCTAAGGCTGTGACAAAGGTGCCCCCTAAAGGCCTCAGATACTCTGACAGAGCATCACTGCTTGGGGGGATAAACGTGTCAATGCATGTGTCAGAGCTAGCTGGGCAGCAGGGTGCCCAGCCGGCCCCGGCATTCACCTTGCAGGTTCGGAAGATCATCCGGTAGTTGTACTGCGGGCCATGCTCCTTGTGATCTTCCAGCTTCTCCCTGCGGATGCTCACCGCCACCGGTCCCAGTGACTCATCCATCCCAAAGTAGTTCCAGTGCTCTGAGTGACACAAAAATGGGGGAGGGGGGGTCAGGCAGAAACAGAGAGCTGGGAGGGTAGACGCCCCTCAATGTGAGCTGAAAGTTTCAGAATATAGAGTCTTTGAGATGCAAAGGATTTTGGGATTTCTGATATCATCATGAATCTGAGACTCAGACACAAGACAGCGTGGCAATGGAAGGAACAGCCACTTCTGGATGCCACAAACTACAAGGACCAGTGCTGGAGTGTCACTCAGTGGGGACCCCCCAGGGAAGTTGCTGAAGGAGGAGGATACACAGGCAACAGCACTGTTTCCCTATCAGCACTGTGGGAAGCCATAAATGCAGCCCATTAAGAGCTAATTGCGCTGAACAGATGGCAAGTACTGTATGTCATTATTATTATTATTTTTAATTATTGACATTTAGCCACAGAGGTCTCTCTGAACAGCACAACAGGAAGTCAATTTTCCCAACCCCCATGATTTATGCCACACTGGGGAATCGGACAGCAGGGGAGCCTGTAGAGGTCACATGGCCTTTCCTGCAACCCTCGTCTTTACTGACCAACTCGCTACAGGACCATCGAATGCCACCATCACACCCAGGGGGCAGGTCTTCAGAGAGCAAAAGCTCAATGTCATCCACAAGTACCCCCGCTCACCTCTAACGTAGAAGTACTTCCTGTAGTAGTAGGCGCCCAGGTCCACATGCTCCACACTGTATCGTTTGTTTCGCTCGCTGTGGAGGCCCTGGCCATCCTTCTGCATCTCCAGCACAGCCACCCCAGCATTGGTGCAGTGGGAGCTAAGGGACGACTCGCAGGGGTTGCCATCTCCGGTGACCACGATGCCCCCCCTGCCAATGCTGCCCAGCTTGGACAGACTGATGGTGCGCTCGCCCTCGCCACCAATCTCGTTGCGGAAGCAGGGGCAGTTGAGCACCAGCTCGTTGCTCTTGCCGTCTCCAGAGTCCAGGGTGGGGCTGAGCTCCTCCTGGCTGCAGGCAGCCGAGGCACCTGTTTTGGTATTTCGGAGCTTGACATCCATCTGCCTGCTCTGCACCACCTCGTTGAGGTCAAACAGGATGCTCTGGACGTCATAGTGAGCAAAGCCCTTCTGACAGACCCATGGCTTATGGGAGGCAGAGGTGCCGTCCTCCGAACGGCCGTCCTCAGCGTCCGAGCCCGCTCTGGACGAGTCCCCCTCAGCACGCGAGTTGCGGAGCTTGCGGAATATTGAGTCCCCACCGGTCTCCGACTTAGTCCGCCTCTTCATGGACTTCGATCGACCAGAAGGACTCCCCCTTGTGGGCACTACGGACCCATCCGGGACGTCAAGGCCAGCCTGCTTGTGGCTGGCAGTCAATAGGTCTCCGAGTTTCTCCGGTGCTGGGCTGCGCTGGTCAGGCTTGTCGCCCTGGTAGCCCTTGAGCATGTCGAAGAAGCTCTCGCCAGCGGCATGCTTGTCGATGGAGGATGTGCTGCCGTATTCCCGGTGGATCGGCGACCACTTGTAGCCGGAGCCATCCCAGTCCTCGAGGCTGTCGCCGTCGCCATCCAGCTCTCCAACAGTGATGTCGCTGTTGCTCCGCTGCCGGACGCGCCGGCTGGGCCTGCGTGATGAGCCACGGTACTCATCAGGGGACAGGTAGGAGGGGTCGGTGGTGGTGGCTGTGCCAGTACCCTGCGTCTTGTTCTTCAGTGTCTTCTGAATGTTGCGCAGCATAGAGCAGTCTTGTGGGCTCATCAGAAGGCCCGGTTTGTGCGGCAGGCTGCCTTGGCCCCCACCCACCGCGCTTGGGGGTTCTGAGTCCATGGAGACAGGCCACACCCCCGGCGTGTCCTTCCGAGGGGGCCAATCAGCCACCCGGTCCCGCACTCCCATTTTGGGCACCCCGGGCCGTGTGGCAGGGTGGGTGCTCTCATTGCGCAGGGGTGGCGCCGGACCATTGGGCAGCCGCAGGTGGCGCATGTGGAACTCATCGGTGGCGAGCACGAAACCGCCCGCACTGCGCTCAGTCTGCGATCGCTTCAGGCTGGTCATGGCACGCTGCTGCTGCGACGGCACCGTTCAGCGGGGGAGCGGAAGCATAGTGGCCGCTCAGGCTGAACGCTGCACACGGGGCGCATGGACCACGGCGCGGACCAGTGGTGGCGGAGCAGGAGGAGCACGAATGGGAAGAGCTTGCTCTGTAGGGCTCAAGCTGTCATGCACGCTGCCAAGAGGCCGTGTGACTGCTCAATGTCCACTCAATCTGAACGCAGCCACATCCCGCTCAGGAAACCCCAGGATCCTGCAACAAGAGGAGAGACAGATAGAGAGAATGAAAGAGGGAAGGCAAGAAGCAAATGTCTCCGATGTCAAAGGGAGAAGCCAGGAAAGACATCTGCTGGCATCATCCACCATCAAAAAAAATACAGCAGGACAGCCAGAGGCAGAGAACACATCCCAGCTGCGAGCTGATGGTTACTTAACCTCCCCCAAACCCACAGTGTGGACAGGCAGGACCCCACACGCTCTTGCTCTATACTTGCGACTTGAATCCGCATTGCACCAACGAGCTGTATGAGGGACTCGCCATGGCATCATAAGGCAGCAGGACGAGGCAACCCATTATTAGGGCACCTTCTGTTTGATGAGGGCCCAATGATCCCAGTCCATCTGCTCGCTTCGAGGCGGCCCGGTCCAGTGGTTTTTGGCAGGGAGGAGCCCCCACCCCCCCACACCACAAGAACTTAAACTATGACATGGTACAACGCAGAGGCCCACGGTGGGCCGGATGATCCAGGCCCATCGCCAGCCAGCAGACAAGGAACCGAACAGATGCACCAAAACAGGAAGTTCAGGTGCATAGCAGCACGAGTGAAAACGTCAAGAATCAGGACACAGTAGCTAAAGAATTTAACACTAAAGAAATATAAAAATATTACCAGCTCACCATCAAGCCTTCTGTGCACCACCCACATGCCTTTGCATTTAATTCCTATGTCCAGACAGAGTGTATTAATTTGCAGACACTGATTCTGGCACCTAAGCCTGCTTTACTGACCTTTTTGACCACATTTGATGGGACACAGGTGTAATTCAGCTTAATTACACCCCCTTTCTCTGTAAGCACAGCTCTCAGAGCCAGAAAGCGAGGCTTCTGGATGTTTCCACCGCCTCGAGCCCATTACTTCGCCGCAGACCTGCCTCTGTGGTCGCGTTTGGCTGGCAATTTTTCCCCACATGGCTTTAAAAGGTCAATTTCAGATAAGGCACATACTTTATAGGTAAGCAACTGGTAATGGCCATAGAAGAGAAAAAACTGGAAGCCAAGTTTGAAAGGCAGCACATTTAGTGGGAAAAATAAAAAAGATTTCAATCCAATTCAAAACCAGAGCTGAACTGAAATCTTAAATCATATCTTGCAGTTTCACAAGCGGGTAGATAAAAGTAAACAAATAAAGTATGAAGAGACAAATTTGCAGGTTCCTGCTCCCATCACAGACATCAAACCCAGCCCCCCCACCCCCTAAGCCATGGAACATCCCATCTAGGGAGCATGCAGCAAGCCTACAGCCCACTCCTTCCAGGTGGACATGGAAGTGAACCAGTCCAGCATACAAACGGGGTGCCACAGCAGCCACGGTTCACAGGCAGATAAAGCCCTTAGTGTTGCTTTAGCAGGACTTTGATGTCAATTTGCTGGATAAAAACTTGCTAATTGTTATACTCCCCCACTGCCAAGTCCCTGAGTCATGGGGAAGTGGAATGACGGGCGACTGTTCATCATGGGGAGCAACCATGGAACTTGATTGATTTTAAGCTGCGTCTTGGGGTGGTCAACATGGTCTCCCCCTATGCCCACGGAAGGTCATGTAAAAGATTCACATATTCCCAGGTTCTTAAATTAACTAGAGCACATCAAAATACAAAGTACAACACAGACTAAATAAATGATGCCTATGAAAGCTCCAGGCTCAGTTACTGTGAAGCTTATTTTAACAACAATGACCAAAGTGCATGGGGGCAGGGAAGGAGGCTGGGGCAGGTCACACAGCGACTCCCATGAATCACATGATTGGCCGTCCTGAAAGGCAACACGCCTGTTTCCAAGCAACCACCTGCCTCTTTTCAGCCGTGATGGAGAGGTAAAGAAAGCATACATTAAAAACTGAAAAAGGAAAAGAGAGAGAGAGAGAGAGAGAGAGAGAGACCAGGAGCGTATTGTCAGGCTTCTCTATTAAATAAGTATAAAGGGGGTCTGGCCTGGATCAGCGTCGACTGCCCCCCACACAGCCACAGAGGCCGCCATGTGGAGCACGTTAACCACTAAGCCCGGCCTGCAGGGAGCCCCTGCTACACGATCATCTTTATTGACCACCTTACGCAGAGCGGGGTTCCCTTACTCTGGGAACAGCTGCGGGACTCAGGGCTAAGAAAGGAAGGGCCCGATGCTGGTATGACGAAGGCCAGGGGAAAACAGGGAGAAGCCAGCACTGACACAAAAGTGGGGTGGGGATGGCGGTGTGATCGTGTATGCGTGTATACCTGCCTTTGGGGCCCCTGATAAGACAGCAGGCTCACCAGGTGTCTATATACACCCAACAAGAGGAGGGCCAGCCTGGCAAGCGATGGATGGGGGGGCTGTGAGGGGGCTAACCCATCCCACGGAGCTTCATGCACACTGTCACTCACAGAGCCTTTCTTCACCAGCAAGCCCACCGTATTGTGAGGCTCCATGTTTCCTAGGGACAGACAGCAGGACGGGGGCCCACCCTGACAAACTGTGGCTATACACATCCCCTGTTGCCCGGGAGAGTGGCTGGATCCCAGCGCGGTGCGTGCGGAGACAGGGAGCACCTCCCCCTTTATCCTGAGCTCTCTCCTCCAGCCCGAGCCCTGCTCTGGGGCAGCAGGTACAAAGTTTCCTCTGTCCTGCCCAGCTGGGGGCTGCGCTCTGAAAAGCAGGGCCCCCACTTCATCAGCACAGAGGCGCCATTGATAGAGCCTCGCCGTGGACATGTGGGGGCTGCTGGGAGACATTAATGAACTGCTCACAGAGAGAGAGACAGACAGAGAGACAGAGAAAACGAGAGAGAGAGACAGAGAGAGGCAGAGATAGAGACAGAAAGAGGGAGACTGAAAGGAAAACAGAGAAAACAGTGAACGATGGGTAAAAGAGGGAAAAATTATGAGTATAATGGATAGAAGACAGATGAGTGAAGAAGCATCGGACAAAATAAAGCCCATAACTAGAAGCACGCCCCTTCCTGCTCCAGCTCGAAATAACAATGTCCGCCGTTCCTTCCTGGAAATATAACCAAACAAAAACAAACGCACAAAGAATTTTTCCAGTCGCTCTCCGCGAGGCAAGAACAGGGAGTACACGTTTAGCTGGATAAGCCGACCCCGCAGCCAGCAGGCTGCCGCTGAACCATGGCTCACAGCTAAACCGCCCCACGGCAGTGACGCCATGGGACGGCGCCCCCGCTGGCCTTGCCCGTAATCCAACAACAGCTCCATAACATCCTACGGCAATTAAGTTTGCTGGAATGACAGAATCACCGGGCTGCCAAATTCTGAGGGGAAACAGGCAATCCAATTAGGGAGGGCAGGACAGAGCTCTCCTGGGCCACGATCCACGCGCTTCCCAGCCTGCTGTGACAAGAGGTGATAGTTTCCACGGCGACGTAAATGTCATAATAGGTCATACCTCTGATCGAGAAAAATATTATTATTGCTCTAGAAAACGTGTCACCTGAGATTGATGTGGGTCGGCTCTGTTGTGAGGAGGAACAGCAACACAACCAGGGACAAGGTGCTGAATCATTGGAGGTGGCTTACACACACCCCCCCTCCCAAAGGAAACAGATTCTGTTACCTTAGGAGTAAAGAAAAAGATCACACGGCTTCACTAGTGCAGCCAATTCAGTGAAATTGATGATCGCTTTGCAAGGGTATTCACTGTAGAGGACATGAGAAACATACCGACTTTTATTACTAATCCAGTGTCGTCTATGACTAATACATGTAGAACTGAAGATGATGTGCTACAGAGCCTAGCTCAGCTGAAAATAAATAAATTGCAGGGCCCTGATAGCAACTGATAGTTTTAAAAGAGATGAGGGGTATTATTTGCCAACCATTAGCCTTACTATTTCAGAAATCCTTGTCTGGTACCTTCTGTTTGGAAGCATGCTTATATAATGCCCATATTCAAAAAAGGGGATAGGAGTAATCCATCAAACTATAGGGCAATTAGTTTAACTTGCATACTTGGAAAAGTGCTGGAAGATATAATCCAGGCGAAAATGGTAGATTACCTGGATTCAAATAACATTCTGAGGGATAGCCAACATGGATTTAGGAGCGGTAGATCCTGTTTAACTAATCTACTTGAGTTCTTTGAGGAAGCTACAAGAGAAACTGATCAGAAAAAGGCCTATGATGTGATCTACTTAGATTTCCAGAGGGCCTTTGATGTTGTCCCCCACAAACAGCTCCTGCTTAAGCTCAAAGCAGCAGGGATTTTAGGAACTATACCAGCTTGGATTGAAAACTGGTTAACAGACAGGAGGCAGTGGGTAATTATTTGAGGCACAATGTCATAGTGGGCCTGCGTTCATAGTGGGGTACCCTACGGTTCAATTTTAGGACCACTGTTATTCCTAATTTACATTAATGATATTGACACCAATATATACAGTAAACTGGTTAAATTAGCTGATTACACCAAGGTAGGTGGTATAGCAGATACTGAACTAGCGGCACAGGGGCTACAGCGAGATCTTGATTTAATTAGTGACTGGGCTGATACCTGGCAGATGAAATTTAATGCAAACAAATGTAAGGTAATCTATGCAGGGAGAAGAAATATAAAGTACAGATATTTTATGAGTTCCACTGAAATAAAGATATATAATAATGAGAAAGACCTTGGTGTGTATGTTGATGCTTCCATGTCCCACTCTGGCCAGTCTGGGGAGACAATTAAAAAGGCCAATTGGATGTTGGGTTACATCTCTAGCTGTGTAGAGTTTCCTTGGTAAGATTCCACCTAGAATATTATATGTAGGTTTGGCCACCGTACCTTAAAAAGGACATTGCTGCCTCACAAAGAATTCGATGTAGGGGGACGGGATCCAGATATATGAGATTCAGGTGTGGATGCTGTTCAACCAAATAGTTATTTCAATATTAGTTCAAAAGAACTCGTGGCCATAGATGGAAATCATTTTAAACTGGATTAGAGAAAGCACTTTACACAACATGTAGTTAGAATATGGAATAGTTTTACTGTTAGTGTAGCGCAAGCTAAAACCTTGGGTTCCTTTAAATCAGAGCTAGATAAGATTTTAACAGCTCTGAGCTATTAGTTAAGTTCTCCCCAAATGAGCTTGATGGGCCAAATGGCCTCCTCTCGTTTGTAAATTTCTTATGTTCTTATGAAAGCCCTGGAGAGAGAGAGCCCAGAAGATGGCCAGTGGCCCCTGGGTCCTGGGCAGCGGGGTGGAGGGGCTCTCGGCATTCAGTGTCACCTGCTGTGCTAAACAAGTCACGCACACTTAGAGAGAGAGAGAGAGAGAGAGAGAGAGAGAGGGAAAGGAAGGGCAGGAGTGAAATGGAAAACAAAGGCAAACATAGCACATCACTCCAGCCATGTGACTGACACCTCAAGGCCCCGCCCTCTGCGGGCAGCATCAGCAGAAACAGTGAGGTCGCACACACTTCACACTTCACCCACGAGCTGGCAGAGACATGCGGTGATCGAGACTTGGGAAATATCCGGTTTGCCATCACGCCAGACGAACGAGGCTCAGTGAGGACCACTAACATGATTTAAGATCAGCAGGAAGCTCCTCAAGCGTGAAAGCAGACAGGGGCCTTTCTCTGCCTCACATCTTAATATGGCCATCGGCGATCAAGACGGAAGTGAGATCAAACCTGCTCCACAGGACGAGCGTCACTCACATCACACCATCAGGATTCGAGAGGCGTGGCCCACCGTGACCCCGGTCCATGACCTCCAAACCCCGACCAACTGTCCCCCAACACCTGCCTGTGGGCTGGGCAGGATCCTCTCACTTTCAGCAAACGGGGAATCTTATACCTCTTGCCAAAAAAAAAAAAAAAAACCCTTTTGGCAAGAGAGCGATAGCAGGATGTAACCCTGCGCCCACGGCTGGGATTTCTCCACCGGAGGAAGAGGCAGGAATGTTTGGGGGAGGGCAGGGGTGTGCAGGCAAAGGTTGGGACTCCCCAAAAAGAAATCAAATAAACAGCCTTTATACACTACAAGGAAACTAGGGGACACATCACTTCAGATAAAAAAAAGTACTGTACTGGAGCAACGCGTAGCCCTGGATCCGAACACGGAGGCACGTTTCCTCCTGGAGCGACAGCAGCGACCCACCTCCCACGCCCTGGGAAACCCGATGGCAGTTAAAAGTTTGCCTTGTGGTTTGGGGATTAAACTGCATCTTATTTTAGCAGAAAGACGTGGTTACATCTCCGAGAAGGTAGCCGCAGGCAGGACCACGACCTCCTGTGGTTCTGTCTTCCCAAGACCCTCACACACACACACACACATACAGGCCCGTCACCAGGAGGTAGTGACAGCTATATACCCGGAAGATTCTCACCAGGGGACACTGGAAGTGACAAGAACGTGTTTAACTCCAGAGCAAAGTTCATTCGACACATTTAGCTGTTCTAAAATAGCTGCGTAAACGACGTGGCACCTTAGAAGACAAGACGAGAAGGACGGATAATTAAAAGTGGATGAGGAAAAATTTGCCTCATGGGGTGAGAGGGACAGAGACAGAGACAGACAGAGAAAGAGGACTGACAGCAGCAGAATAGATGGGCTTGCAGGCGACAGTCATCAGACTGATGACATCAGTCATCAGACTGCCAGTTCCCAGTCATTGGAATTCAGGGTACCCACCACCATCCAAACTGGGCTGTGAGCCCCCCCACAGTATGACTGATTTAAAAAAAAAAAAACACTCCTATAAACTGATCCTGGTTACCGCGGCGACCACCCGGTCACAGTGGGCACTTGTCCGCACTCGCCTGCGAGCTCCGCTTTCGGTAACCAAATAGCAGCACGACCAAAGAGCCCCCAGCATGACGCAGCATCAGACAGGGGGGACAAGGAGGGGGCAAGCATTTGGCACGATACCGAAACAAAGTGTGCTGCAGAGACAAAGCGGGAGGCGAGAAGCAGACCTGCGTCCTCCAGCTCGCCATCGTCAAAAAAAAAAAATGTCTGAAAAGCAAAATCCATATTTCATAAGTGCAGCTCGCTGACTCTGAGCAGCAGGAGTCTAAGTGGAAACCTGAAGCCGCCGCCAGGAAAGCTTAGCGCTTCCTACAACCCCCGCTAAGCCTGGGGGCCTGCACGGCGAGGCTGCCCCTGCCTGGCCTGGTCGACACGGAGCGCTTTCTGCCCCGAGAGGCAGCCTGGCGCCACCCACGTCGCCAGTGCACAACCCCAGGGCCTGAGGGGGGTCTAACAGGTCAGCGCCAAATGGCGCCAAAGAAATCCAAACCGCCGGCAGGGATTCCCAGGTCAGCGTTACTTGCTAAAAGGCCCCACGTCTCACCTGAGAGCCGCTGCCAGGGCCCGGGCTGAATGAAACACGACGGAATCACGATAATAAGCACGTGAGCGACAGTCCGCAAACATCCAAATCTTACACCAATGTTTGCACTAAGGAGGAAGGAGGAGGGTTCAGATGAAAGAAATAATCACAGTACAAAGGCGGGGGAGGGTGACTGCACATCAAATGACACATGGAACTATTAACGAGAACTACCTGGGGATTTTCTGGGCAAACGCGCACACTTTAATCACGCCGATCGCACCGCTTTCTGAAAATACTTCACTGCGAGGCAAACAAAGCCAAGACAGCAGCTGAGGAAGGAAGACCCGAGCATCGACTCGTTGGGAGCGTTACTAAAATTAAACTGCAAATCTTTTCTTTAGAGAACTAACACTGTGGCTCCATTTCAGTCTCTAAATCAGTGCTTCTTAACCCAGTCCTCAGGGAACCCCAGACAGTCCATGTTTTAGCTTCCTCTCAGCTCCCAGCGCACCTGTACCAA
>JAODLC010000028.1:679757-693515 GCA_026781145.1 Hippopotamyrus pictus | reverse complement strand
TTCCTGATTGGCTGGGAGCTGGGAGGGAGCAAAAACATGCACTGTCTGGGGTTCCCCCGAGGACTGGGTTAAGAAACGCTGCTCTAAATGGATGCCTCAGCTAAACAAGGCTTTCAGGAAAAAAAACAAGTAGTGACACAAATTAAACTATGAAATGGGGTGGGGGGGGGTACAGAACGATCCACAACAGCCTGGTGTTAAACAGCTCATGTTTATGGAAGAAACGGCAGAACAAGACCCTGCCCCGGCTTTCCTACTCAAAAACGAGATGAGAGCATTGAATTCTGGGAAGTTTACAGGTTTGTGGCGAGTCCCATGTTCGAACCGGCTCAGCAGAGCACTCAACCAGCCCAAAACTCCACCCGAGGTGACAAACAGACACGTCAGGGGCACCCCGCCTGCACCAAACCAGCTACCAAGACCCTGGCAGGTCAGCTAGCATGCGACCAACTGGGGGGGCCCAAAATAGCAGCCCTGGCACAACGGTGTAATTAGCGAGTGGCGCAGCACCAGCAGAGTGTAATTTCAGGCCTATTGGAAGCAGAGCAGAGTCAAGCCCTTTGAATGCGCCACTGAGCGCCGAGGAAGGGAAAGGAAACTCTGCTTTCAAATGGGGTGCGTGGAGAAGCTACCTCTCTGCGGGGGTGTGCGGACCCCCCGGGATATCCACGTTAAATGCCCCCCCAAGGCAACGCTACTGATTATTCCTGAGGCAGAGCCTCCTGCGCAGTGCAGGAGAGCAGGAGCCGCTGCACATGTCCTGCGAGCTCTCAGTCCATACTGATCCTGCCCCTCAACCCATGTTACTTCAGAATAACACCTTAAAGGACCCATACGAGCCAAACAGGAAAGAGCACATCAAGCTCTGAATGATGATATCGTGGGGGGAAGGGTTGGTTTAGAAGTTGAGGCACAATATGGGCCAAAATGTCACGCACCGCAGCCTACTCTCACCCGCAGAACAGCCCAGACGATTAAAGCAACCGGCATGACTGTCATCTTGGAGCTCGTCGGGGACTCCTGATTCCTGATTTGGAGGGGAGCGTGTGGAGGGGAGGTGGACGAATAGGACGTCCGAGAGGCACGGGAGAGCTGCTCAAAATATTGTGAAAAAGTATTATGATAGAAGACAGAAGAGGCAAAGACCAAGAATGTGCCGTCAGAGCATCTGCCGTGAAAACAAATGACAGATGAGATGCTGGATGGAAGAATTCTGGAGCGAAATGGCTTGGGTACAATTTAGCTGCACCTGTTTTTCTGTTAAAGCAGAGACGATGAGGGAGGGAGAGAGAGGAGAGAGAGAGAGAGAGAGAGAGAGAGAGAGGAGAGAGGAGGAGAGAGAAAGACCAGGACAGAAAAGGAGCTGCTGTGAATGTTCAAAACATCCAAGTGGAAAAACCAGTCTGGATGTAGAAGACGCCCTGCATCGTCCTTGCCATCCGTTCCGATCCTCTGTGCTTAAGGCCAATGGCACCCCAACCCTGGACAAATGCTGCTCTTGTCTTTCTGTGTTTATCACTGCCCGTATTTCCTGTGTGCTCAGGGGGTCCGGGTGGCCGGGGAGTTGGAGTTTACACAGGAATACATGCAGTCAGCTTCCCCTGCATCCGGCAGCGGGCTGGTATCTCACTGAGCACGCTCACCGCTGGGGCCATGCACACACAGCTGGGTTCCGGGGGGCCGCCCGCCCTCATGCCGCAGACCCACCCCTAGAGCTGCGGCCGGCCAATCACAACATAAGCACTGACCTCAGCCATCAAAAGCATGTGGATTTGGGGACTTCTGAGACCCAATGGCACACAGCAGGTCGCCTGAATGGCAGTAAATACCTCTCCCAGGTACAACCCAACACAACACAGGCGCACAGACAAAGGTCCTTTTAGCCCGGTGAGTAGCATCCTGCAGGGAACCGTAAGACAGTCAGAAAGATAGAGAAGACAAGGTCAACGTGCCAACAAGGAGAGAGGCCGTCACACAGGAGACCACGCTGTGCAGCACAGTGGACAGCCCAGAGCGACCTTGACGGGACGCTATTATCAAAACCGGTCACGTCCACTGTGCCGCCCGATTAAATCTGTAGTTGCACGTTTGCAATACGCCGATGCACAGCAGAGGGGAGAACACAGAATAGCTTACGGAGGAAAACAGGGTACGACCGTGAAAAAGCAGGGGTAAGGGACTTAGGCAAGGACTCACATCAGGAGTATTAACATAGCAAGAGGCGGTCACGCCATAATTCAAGGGCTCTCGGCTGGGATGGGAAGGAGTTCATTTTTAGAGGGAGATCCCATTCATTCAAAGCTGAGACCAGTGAAGTACAGTAAACAGCCGGTCCGAGGACAGCTGGGTCAGCCTCGCGCACGTCTTGAAATCCGCTTACCCATGCACAGACACACACGAAGCAGGCTGGTGTGTCATTAACTTTTACTATCCCTGCCTCATTCCAGCCCTCCTCAATGAGACACAGAGCTTACACACATCCCACAAGCAGCTGCTCTCAGGCCCCATCAGCCATGCATCATCCGGCAGACTTCCTCCGCAGCCCACTGATTCACAGCCGCAGAATCCTTCTGGACCACTGGAGACCAGGACAAGGGTTTCTGCTTTGACCTGAATCACCCTGAGTATGTGTGTGTGTGTGGGCATAAATATATTACATTGTGGGGACCAAATGTCCTCTACAATGTGATAAAAACCTGTTATTTTGACCTTGTGGGAACATTTCTTCCGCTCCCCACAACAGGGGAGTCAATTTTGTAAAAATCTGTGACAGCAATCTAAAAAATAAAAATTCCAATAGACTTGTATTTTGTTTGGTTACTTATGGTTAAGATCATCATTGTTAGGATAAGGGTTTTTCTCATAGAAATCAATGAAGAGTCCCCACAAAATATGAATACAAATGTATGTGTGTGTGTTTCAGGGTTACAGGAGGTTGGAAGCTGTGGCTATAGTTAGACAGATCTACATTCAGCTTAACAGGTTAACTGGTTAACCCATGGGGTTGTGTTATACAGCAATATGGCAGGACAGTAAAGAAAGAAAAGAACACAGCAGGCTAATCACACACTGAAATGAAGACCACCCTTTTAGGGAGCTCCCCTTATTCAGAGAGGGCATTTTTGGAGTCAGCAGTACAATAGCACTGCCCTGTTGCCCTGGGACAACAAGCTAAGGGCCTCTTTTCCTGCAGTCTGAGCAGGGGAGGCAAAAAAAAAAATGTTTTTAAAAAAACAGGAAGCGCTTGCTGCCACATCCTCTTGGCACGGCACCAAGGAGGAAACACCGGCCGCAGGTTTGAGAGCGCTCCAGGAAAATGCACAGCTCTGCGACAGCAACTGAACAAACCCTGGCTCACCACTGGCTAAAATTACCTGGGTCAGCTGGTGTCTGCAGAACTGCAATCACAGCCGGACCCTCCCCCCCCCTTGGATTTCTGCAGATTTATGCACAGTCAGATAGCCCCCCAGATGCCTAATATAAGTAGCCGCACCAACCTGAAGAACTTCAAGAATCTACTGAAAACTGTCCTACTCACATGAATGATGATAAGGTAAGCCCAAGGACATCCTGTGGGAGTGAGTAATTCTCCAGACTCCCAAAGAAATATGGATTGTACTCTCACCGCCTCCCCCCCACCCCCCCAGCCCATGCCAGAGAACTTCAAAACGGCCCTGAATTTCAGACAAACCCTGCACATCTAAGCCACTCCCCCAGGAGTTGGGTCAATGCAAATCCTCATGGGACTCCCAGTAAACTCCAATTAAAAAGCATTTCAGGAAATAGGAAAGTAGGAAAGATGCTTTTGAAATCAGAACTTCTGATCCGCGAGCTTCACCCTAAATCGCCTTTGAATCTCCTGCCATCTACAAATAAGATACCATACTTTAATAGTTATACTCAAAATACATATTCTATTCATTAGCAATATTACAACACAAAGACTGTCAGTGAGCCAGACCTGGGTGAGAGGCTGGCAGATGGATGGACTGAATGCAGAGCTTGAGTTCTGGGGGAGTCCACCTCTCTGAAGCAGTCTGAAAACCCAGCAAGGTGACTTTTCTTTATTATTATTATTTTTTTTTTTTTAAGTGGTCCTTGATCTACTTTGTTTTCTGGTTCCAGGCCCATTTAATGACCAAGAGCTTCCAAATCAGCAGGCACACAAAAATGGGAGAGACATGAACTGGTAACTCAGGCCCTTCACTCCGCAGTGTGCTGTAATCAGAGTACAACTCGCCTGCCAGTTATCGCTCACACATAATAAGGCTTTGTTTGGTGGCTGCGGCCCTCCTCCGTTCGGCGCCAGCGCCCCCCCCCCCCCCCCCCCCGACCACTCTACATTGCATTTATCGTCAGGGAGACCTCAAAAGCTTGGCTCATTTTCTATGTACCTTTACAAGACCTAATGGCAAGAGGGATGAGTGTCAACCTGAAGACCCCAGGGCTGAATAGGTACATGGGGGGTGGCGGAGAGGACACAAAGACCACCCTGTCTACCAAATCTGAAGTGGACTGCATTTTAAACATCTACTACTTGCACCATCAGCATCACTGCAGAACATTTTCTCTGACCTTGTAGCCATACTTTAAACCCCTAAACAGGAATCACTGGGAGGTGAATACCAGCATTTTTGGACCGTGTGATTATTAGCCCTGCCTTTGTCTCTCCACAATGCCCCTGCAAGTCGTTCTGAACATCTGGTAGGACCCACATCTGCCTTCTCAGCAATCTATACCGGCTCCCCAGCGGAGAGGTGCAACGTAAGCCCATCTTCCGACACAGCGAGGGAGCTGCGGGCCACAAGAAAAGAGGACTCGCAGGACGCCGGGGACACTCTGGCCCCCATGAGAAACAAAGCATTGCGGATGATAATTAATGCATGGTTCAAGGCGAGCCCGTCGCTGTGGCGCTGCTCAGACACGCCGATTGCTCTTCGAGCATGCAGGCAGTGGGGCCCCAGAAAGGAAGACGGCTTTAATTACTCCCGAACAGCGCTGTTAATTAAAGCGGGGGGTCTCAGCAATTAGAATTTCATTAATGGCACATCTTTTAAAAGGGGGCTGTTTATTCGCCCTTCCTGGCACAGCAAACCTAAATAATAAAGGCTTTAAACTAAGCGTCAGCTGTTTCCTTGAGTTCTTACCGTCAATGTCGACGTTGGTAAATCTCCAGAACATACAAACCGAGCTACTATTACTCACACTTACAAATGTAAAGACAAAGAACAGCATATCTTGAGACTACTGGACCACAGCTCATTTTTACTAAGCCAATCTTTTCAACTGTTAATCCTAGAGGAATTATGTCACTTGAGGGCCTTATCGGGATAACCAGTGCTGAATGAGGTGAAGGAAGGTTTGACTGTCACACAAATGCCATACAAAACAGACATTTATCTCCATAATCCTATCAATCAATGCTGGGCTCCTCCGTACGGCCGCATTAGCCATTCCTGGCATCAGCATAGGTGTGGGCCGGGCGCTGACATCTTCCAAGGGTGGGGATGGCCGAATCTTGTTGTAAACACAGGCTCAGAGCTCCTACATCCCCAGAAGCCCTCCCTAAGACCTGGCCCTGAGCATGACCACTCCCTGAAGAGGATCTGCTGACATTCGAGGGAGGGAGGGAGGGAGGGAGGGAGACAGGGACACCAAACCTGTCTCGGTGGATCGTTCAGGCTCAGCTTTCCTAGACTTTATGGTATACATTACAAAAGTACAAACCGTCACACTGAATCACAGAGGATCACAGCTGATGAAATCTCAGAATTACATCTATTGCTCCTTGCTTAAAGTGCTCACAGAGAGTCTTGAGACACTTGCTTAATTCAGTAAAAATACTGCAAATTTCTTGCTTTTATAACAAAAATCATTACTTTATTCACCGGCTCATAAAAATATATCACATTTGAAACAACCAGTAGTTTTTAGTAAATCATTAATTTCACGTAGTAATAAATTGAAACCCAAATTATAGCTCTAAATGCTGTTTGAGTAAAAAAAATAATAAATCATTGACAAGCAGTATCATCAGATGATTTTTAATAAGTGACACCTTTGCAATAACATACACCACCAAACATTTGTCGTTAGTGTCCATTTGGGAGTCAGTGACTATAATTGCAATTAATAGTAAAATGGCAAGAACAGAACTGAACGAGTCAGTCAAAAATTATGACATTTAATAAAAAGAAGACTTTTGTTATGAAACCAATAAAATTGTAACATTTTTACTGAATTAAGCAAGTGTGCCAAGAGTTTCTGTGAGCATGAAAATCCACTTAATTTTTCTCTGCCCCCTTTTAGACAGTCCATTCTGCTAGACACAGACACATTAATGAAGATTTTTTAAAAAAACGAATCTGGTAGATAGAGATTAACTGTCTTAGTGGTAAATGTTTAACACTAGGCAAAACTGCAAAGGCAAACAAAATAGCAAAAAAATACCGATAGTGTTTCATCTGGCAGGAATTATAGCTGCAAATCCTCCTAAAACGTGCAACTGGCTCTTCACACAGCTGTGCTTCCATTCTTACTGGGTCTCTTCCATCTCACTCCCAGTAGAATTGGACTTGGGATACTGACCGGGTCATTGATTTTCTTCTTGTTAAGCTCTTGCCGACCTTGCAGTCATGGTCATTATCCTGCCGGACGATCTGCACTCTCCCTGGCTCACAGACCATGGCATATCTTACCAGAAAACCTACCCATAATGCTCCACGTTTCCTCACTCGATCGCAATAAACATGTCCCTGACTGATTGGACTGTCCGATATCCCTCTAGCAATACCCCCCAGACCACAGTTTCTCTGACCTGTGTGATCTACAATGTCACTGACCTGTTTTAACACTTCCTGTCATAATGTTTTAACATTTTCCATAAAATCACATTCTGACAGGATTTCAGAATCCGATGCCTGCATAATGGTTGCACATATAGAATTCAGACATGCTGTATGTCTTACAGTCTGGGACCCTGAAGTGTTTATATGCGAGAACACTTATAAGGTTACATCTTCAGTCAAATTTCCCTGCCGTTACATGAAGGACAGCTGTGTGCATCTGCTGTTAGATGTTGAACGTACTTACACATTTCCAAGATTTGCAAAAACTGGGTGAAACTACCAGACTGAATTTTTCCATTTTTTCCATAGACTAAGGTGAAACCAAATAAACGTCTCCTGCATTCCACAATGGTCATGAGCCGCACATCATGGGGGCACAGGGTTCAAGTGGCTTCAGAGCATTCTGGGAAATTAACTTATTAGCATAAGGAAATAGCCCGCGAATCAGACCACCCATGTCAGTGAGTCTTTGGGCAAGTGACACATTGCGACAGCTTCTCATTCAGACACGTGTCACTTTGAAAAGGAAGTGGCCGTGAAAGGAGAGAGGGTGAGCCGACCATTACCTGTGGCGTCATGACCAAAAAAAGAAACAGAAAAACAAAGCCATCCATTGATCTTCAAGTGCAGAGGTGAAGGGTCTGTACTTCTCCCTATAGCACGTTAGAAGGCAACACCAATCTTTTACAAGTATATTCTAATTTCTTCTTTATCAAGCACTGTCATTACCAGGCTGACTACTAACAGGCCTGTTATTAGCCTGAACCTTTCTGTGTCTGATAGGCACAGCACAGCTCTGAGATGGGGGTAAGGAGCAGGGCTGCAGTGGACAAACTAATCCCGCACACATACCCTTGTGAGTCATGTGTACTTACAGCTCTGCCTCTCACTCTGGGCTCTTCTGCTTCTTCAGCCCGCGCTGTCTGTCTGGCTTAAAAAGGTTCTGCAAGAGAAGGAACGAGAAACTCAGGATGGAAAATAAAATCAGGCACGTTAAACGAGGACAGCAGATGCAGAAGGCACACAGGCAGTTTCCCATAACGGGGTCCTGACAAGGGACGGCCCAGCGTGAGAAATGGCTGGATGACACGGTGATTAATGCACCAATAACATCCAAGAACAACAAAAATAAAAAAAAATGTGTGTGTGTGTGTGTGTGTGTGTGTGGGGGTGGTTTCCAACAAAAACCGGTAGCGGGTATCAAATCTGGGCACTCCAGCTCAGGGAGCCTCAGGCACCAAGGTGAGAAGATGCCATGGTATGTATCGCTTCTGAACCTGCCCTTCAGCTACCAGGGGTTACCAAGACCTTGGGCTCCATCTCTGCGTCTCTAGGGATGTCTGCTTAACCAGAAGGGGACACCATGATTACCAGAGGTGGAAAATTCAGGTCCAGAAAGTACAACTCCGGACCGTGATTTACCTTCAACCAACCAGTTGCGCATAAAGAGTTACAGTTACAGAGTACTCCACTGGTTGGTTGAAGCTAAATCACGGTCTGGACTTGTACTTTTTGGACCTGAAATTTCCACCTCTGATGATTACTCAGCAAACCCCAGCATAGATTCAGCTCGTCCCAGACATGGCATCTGGGTCCCAGGTTGCAGGAAGCCACACTCTGCTGAGGGGACATGCCAGGAGGATTTTCAGGCAGCAGCCCACCTGACAGAACTGCATCCTGCTAACAGATCTGAAAACACGGTGCATTTCCGGCCGCTGCTTTAGCGAGTGGCGTGATGGGGAGCGATACGCACACAAGAGTCGGCTTGTTCCATGAGGTTCGACATGGTCTTGAGCAATGTGCCTGGAGAAGCATTTCATTGAGTGCCTCAATCTGCAATTTCAGGTTCGCTGGGTCCCCGTCACATTTTTCAATAGCAGGCAGCCTAACCGGAGCCATATAATGTTACACCAACGCTGCCAAAAACCGGTTTTATATATTTCTCCTAAAGCTCTGACTTTCAGGTGTCTAAAGACCCACCCCCAAAAAAACCCACCAATATCTCGAGGAGCTCAAAAAGAAGAAGTGTGTTGAAGGTATCAGGCATCTGGACTTTTCAGAGCCTCTGATTACTTTCAGGAGTGGCAGTTCCGAGATCTCAGATGTTTACCACACTCTCAATTAGTGCATTTGCTCTTCAGGACAGAGCTCTTATTTAACTGTCTTCAGTGACTCCTCACTAGTGGCTCTTTAGCTTATATGGGATGCATGAGAGCTGACACCCATCAATTAGCTGCCAAGAGTATTTATTTAAAAACATAGTAAGGTGTGACTAGTTATGATGCAATATATCAGAATTCTCCAGAACTATTCAACACTAACCACAAGAACACAAAAGGTATGAAGAAAAGTAGAACCATATTTAAATAAAACGGCTTATTTGCTGAGATAAAAATGCTCTTTGACCACAATAAGAACAGGCTAGGTGACACTTTTCAAGACTCGTCATCTCTGACTAAGTCCAGCAACACAAGCACTTCTGCTTCAGTAACGGAGGTCTTCTTCCTCTCAAATTGACAGCGTAACAAGTTTGATGCTCAGAGACACTTAACTGTCATACATCCGGGGTCTCTGGAGGATACACATTTGGGAGTGGTAGCTGGTGACTTCCTGAAAAAAGAACATGACTCTGAGAGGAATGCCTTGAGGTACCCAACAAGGGATTAGAGTACCATTTGGGCCTTTGTGGGCCCCCTCTGCTAAACCCATAGCACCCTGAACACTGGGAGCACATTTTACAGCTACATTCACAGCACCGCTGCCAAGGAAAAAGTTCAGCCTCACAAGCTAGATGATTGGCCGGTGTCAGATAAATTCCTGCGTTTTTCTCCTGGATCCCATTCAGGGCGAACAGACATTATATTCCTTGGCCCACTCTCTGGTTTCATTTGTTATCCTTCCAAAGTCTTCTCAAAAGCATCTGGGCCAATCTGCTGCAGAGTGGATCAAAACTCTTCATCTTGGCTTCGAGAAGCTTACAAATAGTTTAAAGTTGGTCTACAGGCAGACACAAAGGCAGACAGGCAGGCCTGCAGACAGACAGACAAGTACCACTGCTAAACAATGCCACTGAAAAAGAACAAGCTCCCCAAGTCTCCAAACATCACCTTCTTCTACAAACTCAGCGTCAGGCAACACCAAATTGGGGTCTCCTACTGCAAGCAGTAAAGCTGTTCGTTACCTCCGATGCTACACGCTAAGCAATTCAGTAGGGGGCAGAGTCAAGACTGTTCTCTCTATAAATAATAATGAAGGACCTTTCGCAACTTCCCAAACATTAAAGAGGACCGCCAACCTTACTCCAGTTATCAATACCAGATTGTAGACTACCTGGAGGAGACGCAAGGTGAAGCTATACGGACATACACACACTCATATACACTGAAGGGCATCTCTGCAGTGTAGGCTCCTGTCCCACCACCCTTCAGAGAAGACAAAGCCAGTGAGGGTGACCGCAGGTTCATTCTTTCACTTTACTTGGCGTTGGCCGTGGTGGTAATGGGGAATGGGAAACGTAAATCTCAGGCTGTGCAGCTGGGCTCGCCGCTCAGGAACTGGAATAGGAGCTGGGACACGACTGCAGAGATTGCTTACCAAGATCAGAAAAGCAGTGGGGGTCTTTCTGCAGGAAGGTGGGAAGATCTTGAATAACTTTGGTAATTAATCAAATAATACACTGGAGACAGGAAAACTATTCTCTGAACACGGGCAGACTGATATTCAAAATTAGGTTACTCAAACGGCTAATAAAGTATGCGCTTTGAGTTGTCAAGTATAAGGAACAGAAGAAAAAAAGGTATGGCAAGAAGATGCACACTGTAACCCCAACTTTGCCTGTCTCACTTTCTAAGGCCTCACTGATTCCCCGACCATCCAGATTAAAAGCATCAGTCGAAAACAGAACGCGAAGCGGAACAAAGCAGAGTGGCCGTGCCCTGCCAGTCACCCCTGCTACCGTGGGCAGGCCGACATCCGGAGGCCAGAAACAGAACAAAGTGGATTAAATTACAGGCCTGAAAAACAAAAACCGCATCGTGTGAGAAGGTAAACAATAGCATGCAGGTATAAACGTTTTCGCTGCTTCCCCACACCCACCGAATCCACCACTGCCATTAGCACGGAAAGCCTTGACAGGCACGCAAACACCTGCTGCGACTGATGAGAAACTACATCTCCCTGACCGCCTGACATTGCATGCCCCCACTCACCAGCTGCCCCCCCCAACCGGATGAACCTCCATCTGACTCTACATACGACAATTAGAGGGTAGTAATGACTCCTACTCAAGCACCGGAGGAAAGGTGTAATTTTATATCGAAATACCATTTAATTAAGCAGGCCTTTTTCACGGTGCCAACAGACTTTTCTTGATCTGCATACGAGAAACATTTGAGCAAATTATAAACTTTACCTGTTGACTTAAACACCATATATTAAAAATAAATGCCAATTTTTTTTAAATGATGCCCAACCCCTGCTGTCATTTTCACTCAGGTTGCCAGGGAGACAAGCAGGCGCTCCGTTTTGCATCGGATTCCTGGGAACCCTAGGCATGCTGGGAACTATTATATCAGGCAGTAAAAACCAGAGGCCAAGCAGCCAGGAATAAATCATTCAACACACAGGAAGCCAGCCAGGAAGAAAGGTCTGGAAAAGCACGGCTGCTCATTTGTTAGCGTGATTCATACCCAGCACCTGGGGAAGGCTGGGAATTTTCCCTGCATAGACAAACACATAAATAAGAGCGTAAATAAAAACTCAGGAGACCGAAGAGTCACCGTTTCATACAGACTTTTTAATTGGACTGCACTTTCACAGAAGGTCATTGGCTAAATTTAGAATGGTACGCTGCCTGGCCTGACTGTTCTCATTAAGTTATCCTTTAAAAGCATAGATATCTGTGTCGGGGGGTTTCCTTGGAGGTGGTGGCGCAAAGGACGGGGTGAGATACTTCCAATGGGTGAGGAGACCTCACTGGTGAGTAGGGCTAACGCTGTCCAGAGTCCTCATCCCGCGATCAAATATTTCGGAGGTGATTTGTGGAATTTCCCATGATCCTCTCCTCTAAGGCCAGGCAGGAAATGATTACATACAGAAGGAAGCCCATACAGCACTCAGACAGGAAGAGTTGCTAGCATTCGCCCCTGGAGTTGCCCGGGTGTCAGGAGAAGAAAATGTTTAGTGGGGTAAGGTAAATTTTCTTCTTTACCAACACTCCCCCACCCACCCAAAACTGCAGCGCTTCCACTGGGCAGAGCAGAGTAATGGGAGCACTGGGCTGGTCTGGCAGGTGAGTACCTGATACTAAGCATGATGGAAATCAGTTCTACCCCTCCCCCCAACCAAGAGCCTCCTGGCCGCTGTGGACCCGCTGTCCTTTTGTTTATAGCTTTTCCTCCTTAGTTCTCTCCCGCAAAATGGACAAACTGCAGGGTTAAGCGATGCCAGTGAGCTGAAAGCCACCCCCCACCTACCCTGCCTCGGAGCTCCTGAAAAACAAGCCCCCCCACTGTTACCTTCTTGGGTTAACAGCCCACCTAACGTGCTGGAGGGTACCCAACAGCCAAGATCAAAGTCGCCGGGCCACCTCGGGCCGGAGCTGTGGAACAACTCCCCCCTCCAGCCAACACACGGGTCAAGAAAGCGACTGCGGCCAAGTGCTCCGGCTTCACCTCCCCGGATGTGGAAATATATGACGGGCCTGAGCTCCAGAAAGGAAGTGGAATGCTAGAGATATCGAGCACAGGAACACAGCACTCCCATTATAGACACGAACAATAACAGTGACGTGCAATCCCACACCCCAGTCGGTGTGCTGATCATCACCCTCTCGTGTACGCGTAGGGTGTCAGGTCGGCTTACTTTAATATGAAGCCCCACTGATCACCTCGTTAAGGGCGTGAAGTCACACAGAAAGCCTTAACTGCCTCACACCTGTCACCCCATCACAGGATCAGCACTGTCGATCCCTTAGGAGACCACGAGGCACAGCCTGCGAGCGGCCTCACCCTCTCATATCACCAGTGGACTGTGACTCAAAGGGAAGATAGTGGTGGTGGTGGGGGGGGGTGATCATCTGAGATAAACAATGTGATCGCTACAAGCAAGGTCGGCGCGGAGACCCCATTCAGTCACCAGCAGTTATTAACCCGGCTGATGGTCAAAGTCCGGCTGCAGGTCAGCAGCAGGGGGAGGAACTACTAGTTAAAATGGAAATCAAACGATAACGAGACTCTGCTGAACACAACGACCCCACTTTTGGGGGTGTGGTCAGTGTAGACGGGCTATGGATACAGCCGCAAGCTGGGGTGGGGGGAGGGTTCCGCGGTCACTGAAAACGACACACTGAAAGAAGTTTTAAAACAGACCGTATGTCCAGTGCTCACATGGCTGACCAACTTCCATGATGCCGTGTAGCCCCTGCTCCTTACCCCAGACCACTGCCCGGGGCCTCTGGAGTGCACACCAGGCCAGATGTCCGCCTATACTGGGAGTCAGCCAATGTCCTTGATTCTACCCCCAAGTCAAAGGTCATCAACAGCCACACAAAGCACCCAGTGAACTCTCCATAGGCTGAGCCAAAACAAGGCGCGGTTTTAAGGGACCAGTGCTTCATATAAGATGTGGTCAGAGCTACCACCCATAATGCCAGATTTCCAGTCCAAATAAGCTAAATTAGCAAAGAAAACAAACATGCTTTGCAGTGCAGTGCTCAGCTGCCAGATCCTTTGAAAGAGACAAAAAAAGACATGAAATGGTGACGCTAAAAGTAAAAACATTTCCCAATTGTAGGTGGGGTCTTATTTCAGAGCCCAGAAAGCTTCTCTCTCACGGGGGGGGGGGGGGGGGGGCCCTATCTGTCCACATCCAGGATTTGACCACCTGGCCCGCTTCAAAACTTCCCCCCCCT
>JAODLC010000028.1:641851-661477 GCA_026781145.1 Hippopotamyrus pictus | reverse complement strand
GTTGTAGAGAGTCCAATACCTGTGTCCGGATGACAGGCGCAGATGTCATGGGGTACTGTAATGCTTGGCACACAATTTGATGATCCTCTCTTGGTCTGGTCTGCCTTGGGCGACCGGAACCTTCACGACGTGTGTGGGTGCCCTCACGTGCCCATTGGTTCCAACATCGGGCGACTGTGACATCTGCATGTCCCACATGCCGTCAAGTGCTGGTAATGTTGTCTAAGGAGGCATCCTCTGTGTCTGGTGACTAGATGTGAAAGCTCCTTGCAAATTGAATCATTTACTTACCCATCGCTGGTCTGTCCGTGTACCAAATTACATCCAAATCGGACCATTATTTCAGGGCGCTTCACTTTGTCATTGAATGTATTTGGTAAGAAGCTGGAACATTTCAGGTACAGTGGTGTGAAGAGTGTTCATTCAGACTCATCTACATGATTTCCTAAATAAGAATCGGCATTGCTGTCCCTGGTCGAGGCGAAAGAAGCAGCAATTTACCTCAGACTGATCCTGGCAGTTTCAGGGCCCCAACATTCAGAATGGAACCCAACATTTCTGAGCAACGTGCACCTTCAGATCTCAGAGGCAGCATGACTCATCCTGAGTGACAGCCTGGAGTAAAGCCGGGAGTGGAATGGCACCATCAGCTATTTGATGCTAGACAACCTGCCCCAGGACAGCTTCCCCCCACATCAACACGCCCTAAACACCAGCCTGATACCTATCTTGGGCTTTTCTGGAGAAATATGTCGTCTTTTTGTCACACGCATTTTAAAGATATTCCTGCAATGCTGTTCCCCAACCAAGTTCCCCCCCCCCCCCCAGCAACTGGAATCCAGACCCCATCCAATTCCTGGGATTCTGTGATACCACAGCGGACAAAGGGGGTCTGATTAATCCACAACTTTCTCCCCGCGGTTTTTAATGCGACTTAAGAACGTCGATTGAAAGCAGAGGATTAGCAATGTGACATTTCAGTTTTCTTATCCCTTGGTTCTTTTTTGTCTTTTAAGACCCATAATACTATGTTGGTGTTTGACTGAGCCGAAATTTGCATTATTAAAGTGTTTTGATTGCACTTGACTATTTTGAGTATTTAGCAATAAGTATGATACAGTGTATCTTAATGACTAAAGCAACTCCTTATACAAAGGGAATGCTATGATGCTATTGGAGAATGAGCCATGCAGTTGTGTGTGAGTGGGATTCAGATTTGGGTCTCCAAGCATAGAATCAAACTCAGTGTCTTAATGGGTACAGTACAGAAGTGACGCCTTTAATCTTCTTTTGTCTCTGTCCCTTTTATTAATAATTTAGTCCTGAAGATTTCAGTTCCAGTGCACCTCAATGCTTTATTCCTGTGCACCATCAAAGACCTGTGTTTTTACAGCTTTGTTTTATTGCTTCTTATGTGAAAAGTACCTCACAGTCTACCAAGACGGTTGTTCTTAGTGTGCCAGGTGGGAGGTTTTTTTAATTAAGGCAACAGCTCAGGGAGGCAGTGGGAACCACAGTGTGAAGCCAGAGAAATCTCCCGCTTTTCCTCTGCGACTCCCTTTGACTATTTACCCCCCTGCCGGAGCTGCTGACAGCCTTGCACAAAAAGCAGTGGATTCTGGGTAAAATATCCTGCGCGATTGTATCTCTTGATCATGGACCGTGAAAGGGTGGCTCGCTTTCTAAGATGCATCATTTCCAGGTAACTGAATCGGAAAAAATCCACCGAAATGAGGAAATTCCAATTTAATTTCAACGCTAGGGGTGTTATGTGAGTAATATAGCTAAATTAATTCCTGTAATCCATTTGCCTGTTTTATGAAGGTTGGCGAAAAATATACAGACCAGTAAGGGCTTAACTATATAATTGGCGCCATCTGCTGGAATAATGGCTTACGGTTGTAATCAACGTAATACGGTCCCTTTACAGCAGGGGTGGGAAATTTTACACAGAACGGGCCGCTGTTTATGCGGGTTTTTGCTGCAACTATATAGATTACTAATTACAGGACTGACTGACTGGCTGAGGAGTCCTCACATCTGGGTCTGAACAGCTGACCTAAAGGTTACCCCAAAAACCTGCATACACACCGGTCCTTTGTAGATAAGATTGGCCCCTGCTTTACAGTTATATTAAAATAAAAATACGGTTTTCTCTGTATCCCGATCTAATAATTCAAAGGTGCTTTGAGAGTAGTTACAGTAATATTTATAAAATATGGCTAAAGGTTCCTTTAAATGGATGCTGTATAGCTGTCATATTAATGCATGTCGCTTCACGAGTATGCAAAAATATTTTTCAAATTTGAGTGCCTTCATTATTTGATTACAAGCGGACTCCTACTTTCCATTGGTATGTTTACTCACCTTCCAGATCCGCACCGCTCTATAATAATTCCTCATCTACAAAGAAGCAGGAACAATATCCTTTTACGCCGTTCGATAATTAAACCAATAATCGTGTTTTCCCGTACAAACAAATCCAGATTTTGAGAGTTGTTTATTGTCAAATTAAAACGAGAATACATAAAGTATACCAATGGCATAATCCATATCTCTTGAGTCTTTATAGAGCTTCAGACATTATTCCCAATTTAGTTTAGAATATTATCTTCATATAATAAATCTCAAAAGAACGGAAATGCCATCAGTAATTTGTCATAACTGAAAAATTAAGACAAGTAACAAAGATTTGCGTCTCCTAATTTTTGGTTAGTTTTAAAAGTCTTTGGATGTCTGGCTCGATGTCGATCGTCTTAAAATTTTTGCTGTATCGTTTAAATGGCTCTCCTTCCGGGCCGATTAAAAACTTCTCGAAGTTCCAGGAGACGTCTGTCCTGTTGATTGGGCTCCAGATGAGAAACCTGGGATCTTGCATTAGGGTAGTAGGCTCGTCATCGGGATAGGGAAGTTTGTCTTTCAGGTAAGCGAACACCGGATGCGTATTGGATCCATTCACGTCACATTTCTCAAATAAAGTAAAGCTCGGCTGGAATCCTCCCCCAGGGCGCACGTGCATAAGCGAGTTCAGGATCTCCCCATTTGTGCAATTTTCCTGTAAAAGACATAAATCCATTTGCATTATAAGACACTGATGGAAACTTTTGGATTAGGACATAAAGAAATAAAGGATCAGCCTTTTGAAAGGTGTTTGGTTTATAACTACAATACATCGTGTTTGTGGTTGCATTTTATTATTATTATTATTATTATTCCTATCACAGGCTCAGAGGCTTAGCCCGCTGAGCCACACGTCATTGAAAGCTCATCTCAGAACTTATGAATATTATTCAGAAATATTGTTTAACTGTATGTAGTAATATTAAGTCATTCAAATAAAATTATCGTTAGAATCGCCTTTGACTGACACCCGCCACACTGACCTGGTACCCGAACTGGTTGCATGGAAAGCCCAGGACTACAAACCGGTGGGGGTATCTGGCCTGCAGCTCGTTGAGCTGGCCATAGTCCCGGGTGGTTGTTCCTCAGAGGGAGGCCACGTTCTCGATCAGGACCACTCGCCCTCTGTAGATGTTGAAATCGACGGACTCCCCCTGCAGGGTCGTCGCACGGAGATCGTAGAAGGTCTTAGCGATGAAGGCCATAACTTCAGAAGTAAGATCGCGGGAACGGCTGCGGGAACTGCCTTTAATAGCTCTCCTTACTACTTCAGTGCAGCTGAAAGTCACCTGACTTGAGAAACAAAAGTTCCCAACTCGGTGTCGAATGATGCCAAGGAAAGCCGATACTGACCTGTTACCGATACTCCGGGAACTTAAAAAAAATGTTTGGTTGGGTGTTCTGTAAAATGTAGAGCCCCTAGAGTATGAATCCATAAGCATCTATTATTGAATTATACTCCTACTAGGCCAGCTATATATGGAGTTTATCAATATTTATTTTTTGTCATTTTCTCATACTATTTTACGCCTACACTACTACCACAAAATTCTACCGATGGGTAATTGATCTATGTCAGAAACCCTCAGTTAAAATGATTTCTACCTAATATCGTGTACATATGCGTTTATATTTCAGTCACTACAGTGATAGAACAGCAAGCTCACACTGTAGGCCTATATGAATGCATTCTGGTGATACTTTATACAGAAGAATTTTGATGATTATGTCATAGCCTTATTAAGCATAGAACTACCATTCAGCTTATACATTTCCGATTCATCACTTCATATTGTACAGTTTTAAATTATTATGGCGGCATTGACCTGCATCAATAATTTAGGCTGGGACTGATTAATTTACGGCACTGAACTGAGAAACAGCTTGGTTTTAGTGCTTCAACAACAAAGGGAGTATATAGGCCTAATACTGAAACATGAATGTGGAACATCGTTACAATATGAAACATCTTACAGATTCAGCTGGTAAAGCATGAGTAAACACTTATGTAAACCTAGAGCATTCAACCACTCAAACCATTCAGCTGTCCTTCGTCCTTAACATTGAGACAGGGGATGATCTATAACTAATATTTGATAACAAGGGCTGGTCACTATGACAATGGACACATTTAAAAACATTTCTTTGTTTAGAACAGAGAAGAGTTCGATGGGAATCATGAGCTCCACATAGGAGTAGATGTGGTAATTCTAAGACGGGGATCATTTTCTAGACCATAAAACATTTATCCTCTCATTAGCAGCTGGGTGACTGATCTTGTTCAATGGATCCTAGTGGAACTTATCCTCATCCAGTCTGCGGTGAAGCTGGACTACAGACTAACACACTGAAGTAAATGTATAATTCAAAGACTGCAATTTATCTCCAGGTCACTTTCATTACTTCTTGTGCTCAAAAATCTGGAGAGGGCAAACATGGCAACAGCTTATAACATTGCTCCCAGTGCAAGTTTTATGCTTGGCATGTTTTTAAATTAAAATTGAATATCTCACCTGATTAATTAAGAATTTATTTGCATGCAATTTAAATAAAGACGACTTCTGGAATTAAAGTGGCTAGTGAGATAGATATTCGGGATGAAAGATTTTACATTTTAGGATTAAATTAATCTTAAATTGTCATGAATTTTGTGCAGAGTGGCAAAATTGGTTGTTAAAAGCCATGTGCAACAATTTTAAAAAGACAGAATGCTGTTATACATACATAAATAATTATCTCACTACTATTTATTCAATAACATTTGCAAATAAAATTCTGTAAATTCTTTGGAAATAAAATTCCTCAACACACATACACCATGAGAAAATTGAAATATAGTTTATAAACATTTTTGAATAAATCAGACCAGCAGGGACAACACAAAGCTACATTTTGTATCCACAACCTGATTCAGTTCATATAATATATATGATTCATGACAAAACTTGCGTTCACATTTGAATTTACATAAAGGTACAATGCAATGTTTGTAAATAAAATCTAGGCCATCAGGGGGGTGTTCCACAAAGCAGGATTTCTCAGTTAGCTGGGTTTAACTTAGCTAGAAGTCATGATTGTCCAATAGAAATGCTCCTTACCTAAGCACTTATTGGACAATTATGGACTTCTAGCTAAGTTAAACTCAGATAACCAAGAAATCTTGCTTCGTGGACCACCCCCCTCATGTCATTGGTTGCAAAGTTTTGCTATATTTCTCATACTTGCTCAGTTATCAAAGGTGAACGAAACCCTCATATAAACATTTCGGAAGTGCACTCCAAACGGTGAAACAAGATTCAGGATGCCACACAAGCCAATGTAAACAAGTAGATCTTAAAAGAGAGAATTGGGGGGTTTAAAGTAAGCAAGGCAAGCATATGCAGTTTTTTTGCAACCAACTTCAGCAGGGTAAAATACAGAGGAAGTTTTATGTATTTTACCAAAATAATAATAATAAACATATACATGAGAAGCATATACACTCAGACCCTGCATATTTTCTTTATACATAATTAGATCTGTTTTTACATACATGAATATTCAGCGACGGTATTAAGCAGTTGTAATCTCTGTAGAGTGTTTATTCCGTGTAAAAGAATATAGATCTGGATCTTGAATCAAGGTCATTTAATCTTTTGGCAGAGGAATGAAAAAGAACTGCATTTAAAAAAAACTGGTTTGTTTTCTTCCACACGACCAAGCAGGCTCGGTTTTCAGTACTTCAATAATTCATCTCAGTTTTCTGCCCTCTCAACTGTACGAAGTATCTTCTTTCACTGTCACATTCCAGTTGAAAGACTGGGAAAAAGTGAAGTTATCCAGCATAGCAAGACCCTGGAAATGACCCAATGAAAAAATAAATATATTCAAACTTATTAAACTATAGCTGAACATATACAAGGACTAAACCCGAAATGCATATTCTGCTGAGCAAACCGGCATGGATATCTCAAGGATTTCAGACATTTTAATACTATAATGTAGCTTTTTCAGCAACTGTCGGCACTAGGAACAGAAGGAAAATAATGGACCGTACATATAAAGGACCTTTCCGAGAGACAAAAAAGCTCAGTTAATCGGACCAGAAGCGGCTACAGACACAAATTAAGCTTCACAGAATTAACTAGTTGCATCTATATTGATAATTATTTTTATATAATGTTTCACGTAATATGAGTAGCCAACTATTGAAAATGTAGGCCTACTGCAGACTGGCTACGTGTGACATTATGATGTTTTCTAGAAAACAAATATCTATAGGAAAACAGCAGACTAATCTACTCTGAAAGCGTTTTGGCAAATACTGTTATTTTGGTGCGAAACTGAAAAAGGAGCGACTGATGCTATGAAGTGCTGGGACCTAGTAGGCAAAAAATGACACGAAATTATCACTAATGCATATTGAAGTTGCCAGGGAAAAGATGTAAAATATGATATTTAAAGAAAAGTCTCAATATATTATGCAGCATTCTACTGCACGCTATATAATATTACATCTGCTAGATTTACAGTGAAATACCGGGGGGGGGGGGGTGAAATTACAATACTCCAAAGCGTGGATCCTAGCTGTGCTGAAACATTTTTCATGGAACAACTTGAATTATTCGGTTCTTGCAAACGGATCTAGTATCCATATTTAAGGGTATCAGAGAGACATAAACGGATAGCAGATGTCCTCAGTATCAAAACGACAGTAAGAAACCGTGTGTGCCGAGAGACTGCTGCCACCTAGCTGTGAAATCTGTGAATTACATGAGATATACTTTCATCCAGCATGAGATTGAAAAGGTGCAACAAATGTAAACGTTTCTTTACAAAAGAAAGGAAAGCACCAGCCCCCTTTGAGCTAGTACATATGAACAATAAGGGTTCATAAACGAAGGAAAGAGCAATGGTAAAAGCATTTGAGGAACATATGCATTTCAGAAGTTGCAGCAAATGAGATGACCCGCTCAAGATAACGTTGTCACAATGTTTCCACAATGCTGCGAGAACGTGGTGGGTCTATAGCGGCGAGAAAGCCTCCCAGCTCCCTAACACCAGCAGTTCTTCTGGGAACTGGTGTCGATATCGGCCTGGTGCTCCTCCTCCTCTAGGTCAGCGACAGAGAGCTCCTCGCTGAAGGGGACCCGCAGGACATCCAGCTCCTTCTTGCTGGCTTGCAGCACCAGCTCCGTCAACCGGGTGAACGACTGCAAGGCACAAGGAGGGTGGGGAAAAGTGATGCCCACCATTACCAAATGCTGCAAGCTTAAAGAACTAAATTTACACCTAGAGGAAGTGCGTAGTCTCTGACGAAATCCTCAGAATGACGAGCAGAATCGCCCTCGACCGAAGGCCTTGCAGAAGTAAAGCAAACATTCCGTCCATGGGAATCCCACTTACCTCCTTAATGTTGTAATTGGTACAGGCACTTGTCTCAAAGAAGTCCATTCCGTAGGTCTTAGCAAGCTGCAGGACCAACAACAGTCAGGACAATGGGCCTAAGTTATACCTGGAACTAACTTTGCTCCATGTCAAAATGCCAAATAAAACCTGTACTTGATGCTGTGCAAACGTACAGATTTTACAACAAATGAGAGGTCACATGACATCGCCAGACTGCAGTGTACCACGTTGCCGTAATACCCAAAATGCGTAGTTGAGATCATCAATAAGTGTTTCTATTTTTAAGCCGTCATAGGAAACAAAACATAGAAGTTGGCAACTTAGCAGTTTTAATGATTGTTTCATTATTAATCAGTATACATTTTAAAAATGTTAAGTTTGCTGCCACTGCTTTTGCATGGGCTCTGCACGCGCTGTTGAGCCACTCGTAATCATTCTCGTCCTCGCTGATAGACTCACCCGTAGACAGTGTGGTGCACTTGTGAGAAATTTAACGAAAATGAGTCATGAGGATGAGAAAAGAGAACTGGTCACCAAAATACATTTGCCTTCCACGGCGTGGAAATATTATTGGATTCCACAGAGACGGCGTTGAGCGAAAGCAAGTGATTTGCCAGCACTGCTTGGTATCCGTGGCAACATCAGCAATTAATTGAACAGACTCTATCTGGCAACATTACCAGCTAATTCAAGACTGATAGATAAACATTTCTATTTGGCTACAGTTTATTTTGTGTAAATTTTCAGCTCTTTATTGCTTTATATGCATCTCAATATTTATCACAAAAAATAACATCATGGTAATTCTTTATTGTGCGGCCCTACTGTATAAACAATTATTTATATACCACGCTGAGTAATGTGTTGTTTCATGCTTTACAAATTAACTGTGGTAATAACAGGCTGGGGTTGCTCTGGTGCTCAGCTTGAGAGTCGGTCCTACCTTGTTTCCCTGTTCAGTGGCCACCTGCCTCTTCTGATCCTCGTCTGATTTGTTACCAATCAGGATCTTCTGCACCTGATCTGGGGCATACTGGGACATAGAAGAGGGGGTTGTGGGGGCTATGAGTGCTTTACAGTTAATGTGGAAGTTAATACCGGGGCCTGCTGGCCCCAGGAGGGGGACACGGGACTTGGCCGACGTTGTGCGGCTTCTCACCTCATCCACGTCGCTGGCCCACTTCATGATGTGCTGGAATGAGCGCTCACTGGTGATGTCATACACTAGGAATATCCCCTGTCAGCATACAGAGGCAGGGTGTCACCACGATTTGGCTCCAGACCACAGGGGGGCAGTGTCATTACAGATGAGTCCAATTTATCTCAGTTGTAAGAGGAAATGAAACATAAGCCAAAGCTGTGGTTTACTGGCATCCGTTCTGCAAATGGATTTAACTGTTCTGGAATATAGAGGCAGGTATGCTCTTATGGACTCACTTGTGCTCGCCTGTAGTACTGCTTGGTAATAGTCTGGTATCGCTCCTGACCCGCGGTGTCCCTAATGGACAGACATAGAAGTGCGATTTAGTTTACATGTTAGCTGTTTTACCAGAGGAGCCAACAAATAAAACAAAATGTAAAATACAATTAACCTCATTAATGTAATCTAAATCTGAAAAGGCTCTGTTGTGTATCACTCACCATATTTGTATTCTCACTTTGATGCCATCTATTTCCAAAGTCTTCATTTTGAAATCCACTCCTGTGACAAAACAGAGCCTTGGTTACATGTGACATGACAACCTCAGTTTCTGGGAACAAATTATTCAAAATGTGCTATCCATAAATGCTTAATTGTTTTAGCCATTCAGCCATATAGCTTATTTTAATGTGGGTTGGTGTCTCGATTGAACATGGTTACATCTTTCATTCTGAATACGGTTCTCATACATCATGCTATAAAGAGCCCATGGCTTTAGTTCGTTGCAAGAGTCACACCAGCTCACCATCTATTGGCTCAATCTGTAAAGGAAAAGGGTTAAAGGCAAGATGGCCGCCAAAGCTTGACTCGCCTTCTCGCCTTTAACAGTTTCCATGGAAACAATTCCCTTCTGAGAATTGCGAGCAGATGTAGCATGCTGAAGCTGGAAGGATATACGTTCGTCTCCTGACTGTGTCTGACTTCAGCTGCCCAACACCTTAGACACCAAGACAGCACTGGCAGTTAGGGTTAGAAAAGATGGAGGAACTTCAGTTGGTTCTGGCACATCATGCTTTGGAAACTGTATTTTGTCTACGCTGCAGCAGACCTGCCAGCCGTAGCGAAAGCCTTTTTATTTTTTTGATCGTCTTTACTTTAGAACAGTGTTTCCCAATCCAGTCCTCGGGGGCCCACAGTCGGTCCATGTTTTTGCTCCCTCCCAGATAGTCCACATTTCATTTGGGTGGGAGCAAAGATGTGGACCGACTGTGGATCCCCAAGGACTGGATTGGGAAAAAAAAGAATGACAATCCTGTACATGGCCAGCATGTGGTGTAGTAGTTAAGGAAACATGCCCTGATATAGACTGAGTGGTAATGGACTCACAATAAAACATACAGCAAGATTAATGCCTAAAGATCTTAAGACAATGATATAGTTGGCATTTAAAGCACTATGACACTTTGAACAAGCAAATAAATGCACTGTGGTTTGACAGTCAAGCAGGGAAAACCTTTATGTTTCAGAGACTCCAAAACAACATAGTCAGTCAGAAATTCAGTTTTTTATGCCTGGAAAACATAGCAAACCCTTATACTGTGTTGTCACAGTATAGTAATGATTCCTGAAGTGCCAGATGTCTCAAAATAGACAAGTTGGGCCTCGACACCACAACACAGGTTCAGCTAAGCAGTTCTCTCCATCCATCCTGTCTGTGGTAGTGGATCCAGACAGACACACGCCGTGTACACTTGTGTCGTGCGCGTGTTGCAGCGGTTGTTTGGGATTGTTTGTATGTATGTGTGTTAGTACAGTTACATTGGTGGCTGTGGTTTTTTTTGGTCTGTGCTTGCTTGTCCTTGTTAAACAGTGCGAGTGTTGTTACCCACAGTGAGTTGCAGCTGCGGGTGTCGTGTGAGTGGCACACTGTCCGTGTAACTTATTGACAAACACCCGTGGGCCAATATTATTTAACATCGGTAACGGTAACTAGCGCCAGAAAAGGACAGTTGCTCCTGAGCTTTGCTCGGTCGCCAGACGGGACCTATTTTCCACTTTTTTTTCCGCTCTGGTAGGGGACGGCGTCATAGTGAGCTAGTTAATTATGGGGCCAGCTCAGTGTTGTGTTTGCAAGATGTTTGCGCTTCTGGATTCTTGCATCCAGTCGGACTTCAACCGGCAAGCGATGTCAGCTGATGGACTCACTCATGGTCAAGGTTTGTGACCTTGAGGAGCATCTGGCTCTCATCCGACACAACACAGAGTTAGATGAGATAGTTAATAAGCCTTTTAGGGAGATAGTGTGTATGTCACAAGCGGGGAGGGGGGACAGTGAAGAACAGAGTTGGGTGACTGTAGGTCATAGACGTAAAAAAACGGGCATACACACTTTACAGAGGCGGAATTCCCTGAACTGACTGTGTCAAACTGCTTTCAGGTGCTTCCACCTTGAGAGCTGGAAGAGACTGGGGAGGCAGGTGAGGCATTGGGCACCAAGGAGCCCCCTCCCCCCAGGAAGAGGAAGGTTGTGGTAGTGGGGGATTCATTATTAGAGGTGTAGACAGTTATATGTGCACACGTGACAGAGGGTCCCGTACAGTGTCTTTCCTTCCTGGTGCACAGGTTGGGTACCTTCCGGATCAAGTGCACAGGTGAGGATCCAGTGGCTGTGGTGCATGTTGGCACCAATGACTTAGGCAAGGGTAGGAGGGCTGTTCTGCAGAAAAAAGTTATAGAAGTCACAGATACTTTTAGAAGCAGAACATCCACAGTGGAATTCTCTGGAATACTTCCGGTGCCACGTGTAAGCCAGGCTAAGTTAGCCGAGATAAGGAGACTAAAGGCGTGGCTAAAAGGGTGGTGTAAGAAAGAGGGCTTCAGGTTTATGGGGCACTGGAGGACCTTCTGGAACAGGTTGCATCTGAACCAGAGAGGAACCAGTGTATTGGGGAGGCGTATGTGTAGAGTAGTTGAGGAATGTTTAAGTTAGGGACTGGGGGGGCAGGGAGTGTAGTTAAGAATATAGGTGGGGGGAGACAGAAATCCTCAAATAATAATGAAAGTGGGCTCTGTAAAAAGTCTACCCTTTGCTGTTAGGAGTACTGGAAACAAAATTGAAGATTTAGAGGCTTTTATTTCATCAGACTCTTATGACATTATAGGAATAACAGAAACATGGTTGAGTGACCATGATGGAGAAGAATAAATATGGCTACCCGTTGTTCTGTAGGGACCGGATAGGCAAGAAGGGAGGTGGTGTTGCAGTATATGTAAAAGACAATTTGCAGGCAAAGGAGCTCAGTGATAAAAATACAGAAGCTGTATAAGTAAAACTAGACGCTTAAAACTCAAATGGGCTAATTGTCGGTGTTAGCACCTAATATAGTTGCAGAGGAGAGCAGAACATTATACAGCACTATCAGGATTATGAGTAATAAAAATGATAGTCATGGGTGATTTTAATTTACCTGGGATATAGTGGGTCATAGTCTCTGGCTCTCCTGTAAATGAAATTGAGATGGTGGAATTGGTACAGGATTGCTGTTTTTACTCAGTTTGTTAAAACCCCTACCAGGGGAGAAGCCATTCTCCATCTTGTCTTCTCTAATAACCAGGACACGACTAGAAAATTTGTGGTTTTAGAACCACTTTACAGTACTGATCATAACATGGTTAATTTTGAGGTTAATTTTAGTGTCTGAAGAGCAAAGTCCAAAACAAAAATATTGAATGTTAGGAAGGCTAACTTTGATGGTATGAGACTGAAACTAGAAACTGTAAACTGGATGGAGTTCAACAACAAAATTGTTGAAGAGTCATGGGAATTTTTTAAAAGCACATTACACTGCAAGCACAAGAGGACATCATACAGCAAAACAAAATCTAGGAAGGTGGTTGACTACTGAATTTAAAAATAACATCAGGAGGAAAAGGGATCTGTTCTACAAATGGAAAATAATTAATGATGTCGGGATAAAGCAGGAGTAAGTTTACAGGTTGATTTAAAAAATAATATTTATCTCGCTAAGAGGAACGTCGTAAGGATAACTGCACTGAATATTTTAACTCCAAGAGAGCTCTAAAAGCTGAAATCACAATTCTGCAGGATAGTAAGGGTCGTATAGCTGAAAATGAAATTGATGCAGTTAATGACTTTAATGCACACTATTCGCTGTAGAGGACGAGTAACATACTGACTCATTACTAATCCATTGTCGTCTAAGACTAATATAAGTATAATTGAAGCTGATGTGCTACAAATTCTAGCTAAACTAAAAATAAATAAATCACAGGGCTCTGATGGCATCTTACCTATAGTTTTAAAATTGATGAGAGGTATTATTTGCCGATCATTAGCCTTACTATTTCAGAAATCCTTACCTGCTGGTCTGGTACCTTCTGTTTGGAAGCATGCTTATATAATGCCCATATTCAAAAAAGGGGGATAGATGTAATCCATCAAACTATAGGCCAATTAGTTGGTTGGTTGGTTTATAGCTACTTTTCCAGTTATGCAAGATAAATTCAGGTTCAAAATACTTTATTGAGCACATAATTTCCTCAGGGATCAATAAAGTATTCTGAATCTGAATTTAACTTGCATAACTGGAAAATTAGCTATAAACTAAGCAAAAATGGTAGATTACATGGATTCAAATAACATTCTGAGGGATAGCCAACATGGATTTAGGAGAGGTAGATCCTGTTTAACGAATCTACTTGCGTTCTTTGAGTAATTTGATCACAAAAAGGCCTACGATGTGATCTACTTAGATTTCTAGAAGACCTTTGATGCTGTCCCGCACAAACAGCTCCTGCTTAAGCTCAAAGCAGCAGTGATTTTAGGAACTGCAGCAGCTTGGATTGAAAACTGCTTAACAGACAGGAGACAACGGGTAGTTATTAGAGGCACAATGTCATAGTGGGCCTGCGTTCATAGTGGGGGCCTGTGTTCATAGTGGGGTACCGCAGGGTTAAATTTTAGGACCACTGTTATTCCTAATTTACATTAACGATATTGACACCAATATATACAGTAGACTGGCTAAATTTGCAGACGATACCAGGATGGATGGCCACTGAACTAGCGGCACAGAGACTAGAGCAGGATCTTGATTTAATTTGTGTCTGGGCTGATACCTGGTAGATGAAATTTAATGTAGACAAATGTAAGGTGATTCATCCAGGGAGCAGAAATATAAAGTACAGATATTTAATGGGTTCCACTGAAATAAACGTAGCTGGGCATGATATTAAACTGCATCCGGCCCTACAAGTGGTCCTTCAACTTGCAGGGAAACAAATTTCTTTGGGTGTAATTGGGGGCGGGATTGGCACTCCAGCCATTGTAAAATAACTGCTCAATTTAAACAAGCACAATACTCTTCTGCTCTCCACAGAAGTAGCTCTGCTGTAGCCGCCTGTAGGAAGGCTACGCGCACCATGAAGGGAATGGGGGAAAGCCTTCAGGAGCCCCATTCCCGGACAAGTCGAGACTGTTGGAGTGCCAATAGGGTCAGGCCTGTTGGGTATCAGGGCTGGTGTGGTGCTGAGGCTTCTCCTGCTGCATGGCGTCACTTGGGTCCCAGTTTGAGGCGACCAATCTGGGTAGGCACATGGAACTTCTTGTCTCCCCAGCAAGATGACCATCTTCCTCTGCTGTCAGAGGAGCTTCGTAAACTCTGCGTTTTGGAGGCAGCGCTCTCTGAGGTATGCAGAACGGGGAGTGGCCAGATCTCTGTACGTGGGTATACATACTTTTGGTCTGGTCGGTCTGATGGCTGCCATATTCAGGGAGTAGCTGTTGCTGTAGCGGATTGGCTCCTTCCGGTGGTGTCTGATGTCACTCCTTTCAACGATCGTATTATGAGACTCAGGCTAAGGCGCTCCTTGGGTGTCTTGTCTGTTGTCTCAATGTATGCTCCGACCGCAGTGAGTGAACTCTCATTGAGGGAGACATTTTACTCACAACTTCGCTTGGTGGTTGAAGGGTGCCCATGAGGTGACACTCTTCTGGTCATAGGTGATCTCAATGTGACCACTGGCACTGACAGGGCTGGCTATGAGGGTTGTAATGGTCCCAATGGGTTTGGAGACCTGGGTGAAAGTGGCTCCATGTTCCTTGATTTTGCGAAAGGTCAGGGGCTGCGGGTAGCTGGATCCTGGTTCCAACGCTCTGCGTCACATCATTGGACTTGGTACTCCAATACTGGTGGTGCAGCAAAGGAGATTGATCACATCCTCGTGGGCAGATGCTGGAGGCTTCTGCAGAACTGCAGGGTTTGCAGAAGTGCCCAGTTTGTGAATTCTGACCACAGACTTGTTGTTGCTCCTTGTTGCTAGACTTTTTGATTCAGCTTAAATCCAGTAGGCTACCACCAACTAGGAGTATGAGACTGGACTTAGCCAGACTCCAAGATCAGAATGTTTCTGATGAGTCTACATGTAGTTTGTGTGAGGAACTTGCAGACTTGGGAGTGACTGCTGTCTCTAATGTGATGTGGGAGACCTTCCGTAATAAGACCCTGAAGGTTGCCAAGGGTGTTGCCAGTGTTCCCAGGAGGTGTTTCATCTCGCAGGACACCCTGAATATTATCGAGAGGAGTAGCAACACACGACTTGGTGGCAACTCAAGTCTGTACCGGGAACTGAGGACAGCTGTGTGGGCTCTGAGGGCAGATATGGAGGCGTTTGTTAGACGAATCTGTGAGCAGGTGACCCACGTCTTGCTTACGGAGGAATTGAAGCATTACGCATGTGAAAAGGTTACTTTTTCCCTTTTCACTGGATCCCATTCCCATAAATTGTTATTGTTTGTTTATTAAATATAATTGTCTTGTATTTTCTTTATTTAGGGGATTGTGTTGTGGGTGTGTGTTTGTTGTGGGTTTGCTGATGCTGGGAAAGCAGGGAGGTCAGCTGCTCATTAGGGAGAGTGAAGACAGGTTGGGTTGATTAGGCTTTGTAGCAGTGAGAAGTTGGGCCGCTGATCTGAGTTTTACTAGGTGAGGGGGAGGAATGACAAAGATCACAATTTAGTAAACCTGTAACATTTATGAGAAGGCATCCAACGTCGAAGTATAGTTTGAGGTGAATCAGAGCTGCTATGGCTTGTTTTGTTATTTTGTTGTTTTGGTTGTTTTGATTTGATCTTGTTTTATCTTTACGCAGCTCACCCCGTGCTCACCTGAACAGGTGGTAGGTTCCAGTTAGGTGAGGCGGTGAAGGTGAAGGCGAGAGAGAGAGGAGGGGTGGCAGCTTGCTGTGAGGTTGCATTTTTAAACTTGTGCTTGGTTTTCTTCAGTTGTAGAGTGTTTCCCGGGAGATTTTTGCCTTTGTTTCATTATTATTATTTGGTTAATAAATTTCATCACCTTTTTGCACTTACTCCTGCTAATCGGGCTGCTTCTTTAACCATCCCCTTTTTTTTAACTAGTTTTTGTTTTTTTTTTTGTGTGCCAAACCAGCCTCACTCCCCTTTATTCCCCCTCCTTTTATGGAGGGTCGGTGGACAACGCACATCTGAATCTGTTACTCGGAGACTTGCAGTCAGGGCGGGTGATGGTATGGTCCTTACGGATGACACTGCAGTTGTGACCTGCTGGGCCGGCTACTTTGAACAGTTGTTTAAAGCTGACCCTCCAGCTAGGATGTTGGATATCTCTGGGTCCAGGGTTCTCGAAGCTGATCCTCCGATCAGCTGTAAACCAACCAATCTCACTGAGATTGTGCGGGTGGTGAATCAGCTGGGGGTAGGGAAGGCCACAGGGTTCTGCGGTATCTGGGGTGAACTTCTCTAGGCTGGTAGTAAGGCTGTCCTCCTGGCATTGCAGGCTATCTTTGCTTCTATTTGGGAGTCGGGCATCATCCAAAATGACTGTAAAATGGAACTTGTAGTCCCAGTCTGGGAAGGGAATGGTGATCACCTGGATTGCAGAAACTACAGGGGGATAACACTGCTTTCGGTGCCGGGTAAGGTCCTTGCTAGGGTCATCCTCAACAGGATCCATGATCACTTGCTTGCATGTCAGTGACTGGAGCAGTCTGGTTTTACGCCTAAGAAGTTGATCGTATCCTTGCACTGAAGGTTCTCGTCGATTTTTATAAAGCGTTCAACTCGGTTGATCGAGTTGCCCTGTAGGACATCCTGAGACTTTGCTGGTTCCCCCCCAGAGTTGCGGGACGCCATGGCCGGTACCCTGGTACCGTAAGTGCTGTGCGGAGTGGCGGGAGAACCTCTGCATTCTTCCCAGTTGATTCTAGAGTTTACCAGGGGTGTGTTCTTGCTCCTACTCTGTTCAATGCTTGTATGGACTGGGTGTTGGGCAGGGTCGTGGGGTCCAGCAGCTGTGGGGCATCCGTTGGTGAAGAAAGATTTACTGATCTTGACTTTGCTTACAATGCAGTGATCTTAGCGAAGTAAATGGAGGCCCTGGGATTAGGGCTCTTGACAGACTACATGAGGAGTCTGAGTGTCTGGGATTGCGGATATCCTGGATAAAGACCAAGATCCAAGCATTTAATGACTTCTTAGGCACAGCCATCAGTAGTGTGTCTGTCTGCGGGGAGAACGTTGACCTTGTCGAGAGAGGTATCTACCTAGGCAGCGACATTCATGTCTCTGGTCACTCTTCCTATGAAGACAGCAGATGGATTGGAAGAGCATGGGGGGTCATGAGGTCGCTGGAAAGGGGTGTGTGGCGCTCCTGATATCTTTGCAAGATGATGAGGGTCCAAGTCTTTAGAGTCGTGGTGCTCCCTGTCTTACTGTATGGCTGGAAGACATGGACGCTATCCAGTGAGCTAAGATGAAGACTGGACTCCTTCGGTACTGTGTCTCTTCGGAGAATGCTTGGGTACCACTGGTTTGACCTTGTGTCGAATGAGCGGTTGGTAGCGGAGTCCCAAATGAGGCACATTACCTGCATTGTGAGGGCGCGTCAGTTACGGCCATGTGGCACGGTTCCCTGAGGGTGATCCGGATCACAGGATCCTCATTGCTTGTCCCAAGAGGCTGGACCAGGCCATGGGGACACCCACATAACATACCAGGAACTGCGGCAGATGGATGGCCATTTCCGGAGGGTGGGACTGGACCATGTGTCTGCCTGGGGGATCGCTGGCCAGGATCCGGAGGACTTTCACCGTGTTGTGGGTGCAGCAATGCACTGCATCAGCGCATGCTCCCCAACCTGACCTGACCTGGCTATGAAAAAAGCCTTTCCATGTCCTACTCTCACCAGTGTGAGGAAGCAATTATAAGGCCAACAGGATGTCGGGTTACATCTCTAGGTGTGTGGAGTTTAAATCCAGGGTGGTGATGCTAGGATGTTACAATTCCTTGGTAAGACCCCACCTAGAATATTGTGTGTAGGTTTGGTCACCGTACCTTAAGAAGGACATTGCTGCCTTAGAATGGGTTCAACATAGGGCTTCAAGAATTATTCCTGGTCTTAGAGGAATGTCTCATGAGGAGAGGTTAGCTGAGCTGAATCTGTTCAGTCGCAAGAAAAGGACAATAAGGGGGGATATGATCCAGGTATATAAGATTCTAACAGGTCTGGATGCTGATCAACCAAATAGTTACTTCAATATTAGTTCAAATACAAGAACTCATGGTCATAGGTGGAAGTGAGCAGGAAAATACTTTAAACTAGATTAGAGGAAGCACTTCTTTAAACAATGTGTAGTTAGAGTATGGAAAAGTCTTCCTGTTAGTGTACTGCAAGCTAAAACCTTGGGTTCCTTTAAATTAGAGCTAGATAAGATTTGAGCTCTGAGCTATTAACCGAGTTCTCCCCCAAATGAGCTTGATGGGCCAAATGGCCTCCTCTCATTCGTAAATTTCTTATGTTCTTACATTAGAAATCCATCACAGACAGTCCAGGCCAAAATCCGGGCAGGAAAACAGATTGCATTCCTAAACCGATGGACCGTGGTAGGGGTTGCCTGGATACAAACAGCCCTCAGACAAATATGGCAGGTGGCCTTTTCATTCGTGTGTCAGGCCACCCGCAAATCATGTGCAGTTCATCCCCAAAAATGAAATTAGCATTATTCGCCGCTGGAGGCTCTGAAAAACATGGACGGTGATGCTGTTTAGATGAACATGAACATGAGATAACAAAGGGGACTGGTAGAGAACTCTAGAAAACTCTAAAACTGTGAGCTACACAGGATAAATGACAAGTTAATAGTGGGTAATGTGAGCCTTCTGCTGGGGTACCTTCAGCTTCACAAAAATGCAACAGAGAGAATAAACAAATTCATAAATTGCAGGACATTCATTAAAAGAGGAACTACAAGTGTGGCACAGTGGGTAAAAAGTATTAGGATTAACTGTCTATATTCTAGAACAACCAGCAGAGTCGAACTGCTGGAGCCATGGACTTTATCTCAAAAGCAAATAACTCATGTAATAAGTTAATGAAGGACTTAATTATGTACTGTTTATATATATTCACAGCTGTTTTAACATTTATGAAATGGTCCAGGCTTGTAATGGGATTGGTTCTGCCACAGGGCATTGGAGTTCATGCAAATGACCCCAACCTGCCTCTGGACAACACCCACCTGGACACCTGGGGCCTGTTTCACAAAGCAGGGTTACTTGCTTAGCCTGGTAACTTGCCAGATTTAAGGTAGTCTGGGCTAAATGTAAGTTGATGAAAATAAGGTCTATTTAGCCCAGACTACCT
>JAODLC010000028.1:627709-641751 GCA_026781145.1 Hippopotamyrus pictus | reverse complement strand
TTAGCCCAGACTACCTTAAATCTGGCAAGTTACCTGGCTAAGCAAGTAACCCTGCTTTGTGAAACAGGCCCCTGGTGGAGCAGATGTGGGTGAATTTAACATAGGCCACGCCCCCCACGATGCGGCCTAGGGGGCGTATGCCAGCTGGCCTCCTCTCGGAGCGTGCGATAGGCCCGGAGGGCACCTGGAGTTTCCATAACGGCTTTGAGAATTCATTTCTGCTTTTGGGGACTGTAAATGAAGTTGATGAAGGACACGCAGACATGAAGGAAGGATGTCTCCAGGAGTGACAGGAATGGCCAATCGGTTTATCATCCTGGCTCTGATGTGCTAGGGGAGCACATTAAAACTGAATGACCTTTAAGAACACGCTTCCTCTGTCAGCCCCAGTGTCATTAGCCTTACCCCTTGGATAAAGCGAGGCGCCCTTTTACTGCACACAGTACATGATGGATATCCTCCCCCGAGCACGCTCAACACCTTCAGCGCAAACAGCGGTAATTGTAAAACAACACTGTTCCTGCAGACTGGCAGTAACGTCGCGGCGCCGCGGCACATGGCTGGCATTTTGAGCCGCATGCTGCTTGTGCACCGCTCACTCATCCGCTGGTCCTCCAAAGGAAACAAAACCTGCTTCTCACTCACTGACACCATCTCTCCTCTTATCTGACTGTCGCCTCACTGGCTTCACAAGTAGGAGGCGCTGTTCAGGCATGCAGAATTCCCATTCTCATCCATTCTGAGCCTGCAATGCAGTGCCTTTCAATGCACACTTTCGAAATCGGAAAAAGTTTTTAATCGACATCCATCTGTACTAGGTTCCTCTAAATTTTGAAACAAAATCTGTATTAGTGCTTCCGGCGAAAATCCAGTTCAGGTCCCAGCCCGACCCCGTCCACAGCTCTGCCTGCAGATTTCTTGAGTTTGCATCTGTGCGGTGCTGAGTCATACCGGGTGAAACCATCCCTGAGTTAGGGTGACATCCCCACGTTCAAACCACAGTTTAAAATCACAACCCAGCCTGGTGTTCTGGAGACAGTTTCCAGGACAAGGTTCTGAAAGCTCTGAAAGCGGTTGAGCTACCAAGGAAAAACAACATGGTGGGTGGGGGGGGGTCCAACCAAGTACCTTATGGAAGGAACATCTTCTGGATGCCGTAGATTACAAGAAACATTAGCATTCTCTGTTCATGCTACAGGCCTACAATTACAATGAAGAACACATGGCATTTAGCCCTGACAATGAAGCAGGGGAAACTTTTAAAGGATGTGATTTTTGTGTTCTGTTTGCCCATTGAGTTATTCATGTTTCACTCTGGGGAAAAAATGTTATCATGTTTCAAAACCCTAAGAATAGATGGAAAGTGAAACCAAACCAATCAAGCTGTACGGAAGGAGGAAGGTCATTTCCCTCATCGCCATTACAGCCATGAGCGTGACAAATCTAAAACGCCCAACCTACAAGAGGCACTGAAAATTTAGGGAAGTAGAAGATGGCACATTGAAGAGCGGATTTTCATTTCAAAGGAAAAGCTGTCAATCTGCATTGCGGCTGGACTGCGAACTGGAAACAGCCTTGGGTTTCTGCACTGAAGCAGGAGGTCTGTGTGGCAGCCGGGAAGCACCGGTATCCCAGCCCCAGGCTGAGCCTTTGGAAGATAGTGAATAACTCAGCTGGAACTTATGGGCCTCCATCCATCACGGTGGTGAAAAAAGACAGAGGAACTCTAAATTAAGCCTGCAGAGTGTGGACGCAAGCTTTCCCAATGCCTACCGATGCACTGCAGGCTCTGGGCCTCAGAAAAGTCCATAAATCCAACAGGCCCCTCCCTGCGTTGAATGGCAGGGGTGGGGGGGTTGGCTGCTGATGGCCACCAGAAGGGATCCTGATGAAAGGTGAACTGATGCTTTCCAGGGCCCTGGGAGAAATCAGTCATGGCTTCTGCCTAAACTTGCCTAAATCAATTTCATCATCACAAACCGCCTCCATAGCCATACTACATTTCCCAGGATGCCTTAGGCATGACCGATACACAGCAACACATCCATCCAGCCATCCATCCATTTTCTATGCCTGCTTTTCCTATGCAGGGTCACAGAAAAGATGGGTGCAATGCAGGACACACACACACCATTCACACACATATTCATACCTATGGACAATTACAGCAACCCCAGCATTTTTTTGGACTGTGGGGGGGCTAAGCATCATTAACAATATTAGAGATATTACAAATATGTAATAACACAATGTTATTTAAATGTATTGTTGTTATAACCAAGGTCTAAAGGAACATACCATTATACAGTTCAGCAATACATCCCAACACAAAGAACATCAGGGGTTACATGAAAACGTGCTGCAATACATGTGATCTAATTGAAAAGGGAGGGAGAAAACCAAATTAATCAGCATTATGTAAGGCTTGTAATTGACAACAATTGTGTCACCAGAGCAGTATTTAAAGGCAATGGATCATACCATTTCTGCATGAATAGGGACTGTCCCTTATGGCAGTACGTTAGGCACAGCACTGTTTTCCATTGGACAGTCCGTCCCTTGCTGCTTGAATGCAGTAGGGCCCCCAAGTAACCTACAATGCTCAATGATATTTACAGTGCCCCGCTCTTCATTTTCCAAAGGCACAACATGCTGAGTAACTCATGTCTTGCTGTCAGTAGTTTTCATCTCAGACCTCCTACCTCAGACTCAAAATAAATAATTTTCGCTAACACACCCATGCCTAGTTACAGGCAGTAGCCTTACCTGGCTTCTATTCCTTGTTGTTATATTCGTATAAAAATAGCTTTAGTTCTGTAATTATCTTGTTGAAGTGTTTGTACTCTACACCTATTAATTTCACTCCCTTTGTTACATGTCCTCCCCCCCCCGTCTGATCTCAGAAGTATAATTAAGGCACTTGAAATGCCAGCATGATTTCCTTGAGAGTCCAGATACCGACAGGGTCGTAGCCACAGCCCAGTGGTGATCACTGTGATCAGGCTGAATTTCATTGCCATCTTGAATACATTATGGAAAAACAGGGAGATTAGTTCATGAGAGCGGACCCCGAGGGTTACAGTGAGATTAACCTGTGGAACGTCTAACATGCGAGTCAGATGAACCTGTCACCCGCTGCTTGATTTAAACCATCTGAAACCCTGTTATGCTCTATGCCTTAATAACACACCGGGGTGTATCTGAGTTCATCATCATAATCCATATAATAAACAGGCAAACATTTTTTTCTCAATAGGCCCTGGGAGTTCCTCTCATATTCTGATCAGTCCACTTTTGAAAACCCAAAACTTCCTCTTCTCCTGCCAACAAGCAGTCAGTGATTTAAGAGGCTCTCCAAACATCTCCCATAATGCAGGGGTATGATGGATGGGGGCGACTTACTTTTGAAAGTAACTGCTTACAACCCAGAAGAGGACAGAAAGAATATAGAAAAAAAGACAGAGGGATTAATAGTCTTCTTATATCTAAAAGTCCACCCATCATGAATGACAGTGACTTGCCTTCCAGTTTAGACTGTGGTCTCGACCATGCCCTCTGTGGCGTAGGAAAAGCATGTAAAGATTTATTCCAAAACACAGTCCAGTCAATTCAGCTGAGAGCTACAAGCAAACACAAGTTACCCATCAGCAGACAAACAATATAACCTAGAAGAAAATACATTTGCCCAGAAATCTCACTTGTACAGTAATATTTCTCTGTTCCTTATATAATCATAACAAAAAAATAGCTACCATTTTTTTCTGTCTATAACACAGGTGTAACTAACAGGCCTTGAGGTGACATAAAACGCATGAATTCTTATAAGAATATAAAACATGGAAGGTAGAGTCAGATTTTGAGGTGAGCATTTACATCATGAGTCCTTAACGAGGAACAACTGTTTCTTGGTGGAGTGGGTGGCACCCGTTAGAAACCACGACTCTCTAATAACGGGCAGCACAAGATAAAAACTCTCATATCAACCTCAAGCCAGTCAAAGAGCGTCCATGCCTTCATTTCCAGCACACCTCATATTACGCCTTCCTCCGGCGGAGCCTTATAATTCATTGAAACACCTCAACCTTTAAAATGCAGTTAAACCTTACATAATAAAATCTCTGAAAGGGGGCCTCGTCTTCCTTAAAGCTTTCGACACGGAGAAGCCGTGGTACAATGGACAAGAAAAGTACGACAGCGAAGTCTTCCTCAGACAGACAAGTGTGATTTCAAGCCAAGCCAAGTCTACAATGTACACAAGCATTTGCACACTTTTGCGCTATTGTTCCGGTGTCTTAACAAACATTTAATCGTCATTCCATTAAGCAAAATTTACACGTTGCCTGGCAGAGGGTGATGAAATACGATACAAGCTCGAGGTTAAGATTTAACAATGTGGCAAATGATTCCAAAACAAAACACCCGATGCCGCTCACGTTAGAAAACCCATAGACATCACTGGCGGTGCACCGTACAAATGACTGTACGTATAGGAAGACATCAAAACACTTAGCTGGGAAATGATGCAAATCGAACGACCGATAAAATGAATTAAGACACATATGATGAAAGAGCTTGCTTACCGATTGTGGAAATGTGTGAAGAATGAAATTCATTGTCCGTGAACCTGCACAATAAACAGGTTTTCCCAACGCCGGAATCTCCAAGAAGCAGCAGCTTGAACAGCACATCATACTGCTTGGCCATAATGTTAAACCCTGCAACGGATCTCTAATCCCTGCCCATATCTGCAGAAATGCAAGACGAGCTCCCCTCCCTCCTTACTGTTTCTCCCCGACGCCGAATGCGTTTTTTTCTGTCCTGCACAAAAGATCGTTGTTTGCTGTATTTCCACCAAAGGGGTAGGGCTGGATCCAGGCGCCCAACGCTTAGACCAGCGTGAGGCGGCAGGGATGGGCGCTGTGGCCGCTGTGGTTTGCACTCCGCCAACAACGTATTCAGTGGGAGGGGAGGCTGTACTTGGGGTGCAGAGTAATTGCGTTGATCTGTTCGTATATATGATGTAATATATATCCATGTAAATATCTCAAAAACTATAACAAGGGGAATAATCACAATCGTCACAAAACTTTAGCAGTATAAAGTTTACAGCACTTCCATTCTATACGAGATAAAAGTCGTGAGTAGGGTAATACTGGATTTGCTTGATAATGTAATTACTATAATCATCACACCAAATAATCAATACATAAGCCATTATACAACGTTGCAATACCTCGAAGTTGTGTTTTTAGTCTAAAACCAGCTGGTTTTAAGTGTAACTTTATTTGTCCGTTGATGACTTATACTTAGCCTATATATATCGCACATTGCAACACTCTGAAAACAAGATAGACTAGTGTCCTAAATCATGTTATAATTTCTGATAAAGTTTCATAAAACCTAACCATAATCTAATGACCAGAATAATGCTTCTATGCTGTGTGAGCATCAGAAATGGACCGTTAGGATCCGTTGAACAGAGACTCACACAAGACTAAGGTTATTTCCTACGGTACCTGCGCCCTGGCTCCTAATCGTCTTTGTAGAAAAGGAAATGTAATACTCGTGAATAATGTAACAGTTCCCCAGACCACCCGTCAATTTTTTTTCGCTGCCTGTTCATTAATATACATCTATGGAGTAGTACATGACTTCAAAAATAACTAAATACCTTTAAGACTGCTTATTTGAACTACATAATCATTACGAGATTTGGCCTGTGTGCTGAACATCAAAAGCCTGTTTTTAAAAACGCTTGACTTGCTCTTGTTAAAAAATAAGATATTACAGCCGGAAAACAGAGACACCCTCACTGAGTGCGTATTAGTTATGCAAAGTAATCAATGATGTAGCACTACAAAACTGTGTTCTAGACGTGCTGCTTGGTTCGGGGTACTAGGTCTATGTCGATTTATGCTGTTATTCGATCATGTTAATGTTAAAATTAACAATTAATTCCTTGTTTCAAATAGCTGAACTAGGCTTATTTTTAAATAACCATTCAGACGTGGTGTTTCTATTTGATTCAGCATTGTACCGACTAAATACAAAGTATTTTTGCATAGTCACAAGAGTATACTTAAATTTCTTTGGAATGAGAAAAGCAAATTGCCCCCTGCGACCCTGATCAGGATGGAAAGAAAATAATACAATGATTTAGATTTAAAGTCAACACGTTTCTTTTTGTTAGCCAGTATAGTAATCATCAGAGATGTAAAACAATTTAAAAACTAACAAGCTGCTCAGCCTAAATGTATTTAAATCCAAAACAAAGCGCTGTACTTAAAACGGGTGAAACAACACCCGTCTTTAGGTTGTACAATGTGTGCCTGCTGGCTTGCCGTACCCCTGGCTCCGCCAATCAGCGTCCAGTTTCGCAGAAGTGTATGACAGAGGTATTGTAAGACTGTAGTGGAATAGAAGATTAACTAAAGTGGTCGTTCTCCACTGTAGTGTGCTTGTTTTTCGTGTTTTTAGTAAGTATGGAGGAGGAAGTAACCCAGTTACGGTGTTTCCGGGAATATCATAAATCTGAGTTATTTAAGGACGACGGCGTGGAGACTGTGACATCAGTTGAACAGGTAGCTTCTTAAAGAGCTAATTAGCTGTCCGCTACCAACTAGTTTGTAAAGCGCAGTTATAATCAGATGCTAAAGCCTGGCTACCGCACGACTGTTCTGCTTTGCCTCGGACATTTTTAGGGGAGAGATTTATTTTTATTTTACACGGATCGTTCAGTGCTAGTGCTAAAAAAGACTTTCCTGGCAAATCCACTTAGCAGAACCCCGCTGTTAGTGCTCGTGTGCCTCTTGCTTGCTACTCTTTGGTCCCCGAGTCTGTCTAGGATTAGCGACAGGGTTTCTGATCCATCCAGAGCTGTCAGCTACTTGATTTACTACTATGTATGAAATGGTGTGGATGATCACGTGGTGGCTAGGTGGCTAGCTAACTACCAGTTCTTTTAATTTCACTTAAGCACCTGGGGTTGACAAAAAAATGGCATTATCACCTCCGGGAACGAGGTTAACCAAAGCTATAGTATGAATTTCAAACGCAATGCCGGCTGATTTACAAAGGGGGTTATTTGGCATTATTGCTAGCAGTTTTCCATCAGGAGACTGCATGCCTGGCAGCCCGTCCCTAGCGGGATTCGAAGCCTTTTCGTTATTAGTTGTATTCAATGTGCAGATAATGCGCAACTACTAAGTTTAGTTTGCATTGTTTAGGCAGCCACTTTTAGCATATCAATTTGTGTCAAATATAATTTTAATGTAAAATAGTGAAAATTAAGCAAACTTCCATTTTTATGTTAAATTTTATTTACATGTATTTATTTAGCAGACCGAACCTTAATTTAATTTATTTATTTAGTACGAACCTTGTTCAAGGGCCAAGTGGCGATATCACTCTCGCTCATGAGATTTGATCTGGCAGCCTTCTGATCACAGGGCCATGTCCTACCACTGCCCACCAATTCCACTGGCATAAATGCTAAATGTGTGGTGACTGTGATGAGAATGCACACCTGCATCTTTAAAATGTCTTCAGCGTGTTATAATGTTTTAAATCCAACAGAAAAAAGTGGAAGGAACCATCCAACAAGTATTAAGCGCCTACTTGCAGAATCATAAAATACCACAGTAAGTCTCATCTTCTTTACAATTTGCTGTTGCTCTTCAAAGCCTGAGATGTCATAGCAAAATTTTGTATAATGGTCTTGTGTTTTAGTCCCATAATGCACTGGGCCATTTAGCCATATGTGTAATTATACAGAGGTGACCGAAAGACTAATGTAAATAAAGTAGGTCTCCACAGGGAGCTCAGCCCTCGTGGTGGGATGTTCAGCTTGTACCCATATAAAGCCTCTCATCTCTGGGAGGTGGGAGAAATTTTTGGTAGCATTTTTTTTCCGATTGAGAGCAGAGCACTGTATTTCACAAGGCTGCTGTTGGCAGTGGCTGAGGATGACGGGCATTAAAATCTTTTTTCTGTGTCCTGAACACACTGTGTGTTCTACAGCTAGTAAATGCCTGAATTGAATTAAAAATAGTCACATCTGGCTTTTTTTTGCAAGGGGTTGAGGGTGTGTTATTTTCAGAGTGGATGGCCTGTTTATTTCAGCTGCTCGTCCTGTCTGGTAATGCACCCCAACCCTGAAGCTTTTCCCAGATTTTAAGGTCACCCTGTGTACTTTAAAGCACATTCCATCCTTCAGTTATCGCTCATTAGTTATCCCAGTGCGTTGGCATGATTCTGGAGGTTTCCATGGCAACGATAGGGCTTAACGCCGGTGTTGGGTAGACATTACTGACAGGTTATGAGTCATACATGACTGGACCTTATATTGTGTTAGTTTGCTCTGCTTTTACAAGGTACGCTGGACCTTCACCCACGTCCACAGAGGTGCAGAATAGGGCCATAGATTAGTGAAAGGTCCAATTACGCAAACCATTTTTTATGTTAAATTTTATTTACATGTATTTATTTAGCAGGACCCAGTGGTGACATCACTCTGTCACTCATGAGATTTGATCAGTACATGGTCCACCCTGTCCGTGCCCCACCCTGTCCGTCCGTGCCCCGCCCTGTCTCACTCCACTTTCTTCTCCAGGCCTGAGCTTCTGAGAGATCAGCACTGTGCTTATCTGAAGAGAGGGTTACGCCATCTCTCAGATGCGTATGAGGTACGTGCTAGTGGGTCTGCTGTGTGCACCCGGTTGGGCCCAGTTTCCTGCTGACTGGGCCGGTTTCCTGCTGACTGGGCCTGGTTTCTTCTCTAGTGTCTGGATGCTAGCCGGCCCTGGCTTTGCTACTGGATCCTGCATAGCCTAGAGCTGCTGGACAAGCCTGTGCCCACCTCCATCTCCTCAGAGTGAGTCTGCTGCCAGCAGCCACCACGCCAGCCGTCAGCTCTGTGTTGAACAAGAATAGTTTGTCCATTCATTGAAAGGATTTGGTTTCCCGAGTTCCCCGCCGCTACCTCTTGACCCTGATTGGCTGACGTGGGGACGGTGCGGAATGTTGCCGGGCAGACTTTGTGTGCATATACCAGTAGTCTGAGCCATGAAGTAAAATTTGCTGTAAAGAAATGTAAGGCCTGCTGTAGCCTGGGAAGGGGGTGGAGTTTGAGAAGATGGTCCAGTAGGAGCGCAGGCCAACTGTCCTACAATCTTTCAGTGTCTGCCAGTTCCTGGCGCGGTGCCAGTGCCCGACAGGCGGCTTTGCCGGTGGCCCGGGTCAGCAGGCTCACCTGGCGCCCACGTACGCGGCCGTCAACGCCCTCTGCATCATTGGCACTGAGGAGGCCTACAGTGTCATCGACAGGTAGGGTGCACATTTGCCGGTTTCTGGGGAACACTGCTCGTACAAACGATGACTTTGCCAGGGAATCCACCGCCTAACGACGGAAAGGCTGGGGGTTCATATCCCATGGGCCATACATATTTGTACTACTGTCACTTTGGATACAAGCGTCAGATAAATGTATAAATGTAAATGGAAACACACAAGCGTGAACGGAGGAATTAAGTTGAATTGGAGCCTGCGTTCTCTGACACGAGTGAGTGAGGGGCCCCTTCTGGGGTCATGCAGATGTTTAAGAGGCTGACTGGCTGCATTCAACCCGGTAGACAGAAGCTTCTGGACTTCCTGTACTCCGTCAAGCAGCCTGACGGCTCCTTCGTCATGCACGTGGGCGGCGAAGTGGACGTCAGGTGAGTGTCCCGCCCCTCCAAGCCCCTCTGGACGCCAAAACGCAGTCTGAAGCTTTCGTGTCGCTTTCCAGGAGCGCGTACTGTGCGGCCTCAGTAGCCTCCCTGACGAATATCATCACCCCCACGCTGTTCTCCGGGACGCCCGGCTGGATCGTCAGGTAGGGCAGCCACTCGTTTGCCGGCCAGCAGGTTGTGCAGAGATCCCTAAAGGTTTTTGCTACAGGACAGCTCGGCCTGATGGGGTGCCGTTTCTTTACACAGCTGCCAAAACTGGGAGGGGGGTCTGGGCGGCATGCCAGGCCTGGAGGCCCACGGTGGGTATACCTTCTGTGGCATGGCGGCCATGGTCATCCTTGGGAAGGAGGACATGCTGGACCTCAGAACCTTGCTGGTAAGCGAGCCGGTTCCCTGAGAGCAGCCTTGTGGTTCATGGTGCTTTTCCACTGGCATACAGGAACCAGGCTGTACCCGGGCTGTACCACAAAGAGAGACTAGTTACAGTGCGGTTCCAGCTCACTCCGGTTTTCCACTGCAGCTGGGTCGGCTTGGTAAAAGCGTCGCTGAGTTTGGACAATGACAGTCGCATGAAACCGACGATGTGCTAATTTCTGCTCGCACATGAGAATCGCTGTGTTATGTTTGCATCACATGCTGGAAGAATTAGCATTAGATTGCGTAAATTCGCATTACGAATCCTTTCCGTTCAGCTGTCCCGTAGTACTTTTTCAAGTATGTGGTTGGAAATGTTCAGGTTTGAGAACGCATCAATACATCACAAGGTGTGATGTTACTAATAATGAATTATATGTAGAATATGCCCATTTTTCCTTTAGATAATCCATGCATATCGATGCAGAACACCAGTATCTCCATGCATTTCGACCAATCAGATGGTGGTGACACAACCAGAAAAAAAAAATCCAGCTATAACCTTACTGAATATACTGTCTTTTAGCTCTGATTGGCTGATAGCACCACAGCTGTTAATGGTGTGATGAAGTACAATCTCTCTTTAAAGATAAGAGCCAACATCACACAGACCTGCTCTTTAAAGTGATGACGATCCCAGTAGAGACTCATCTGTTTTGGTACTACAATCGCAATGCCAGAAAATCTGAAGTTTGACAGCAGCAGGGCTGATGTAACGTCCCGTCAGGAGTCATATCCACACCGGGTTGGCTGTTTGGGTTCCCCTGCCGTGGGGCTCGTGGAGGGGTCATGGTTTCCATAACGGTGCCTTTGGAGTGGCGGCAGGCAACCCCCGGTGGATTTCCGGACGCGGTCGCGCTCGAAAGCCAGCAACGAAAACAGCCCATTCGTAAGGTCGTCTGGATGGAGGATTCAGGGTCATATCGCGGTTAGCAGGAGGGCCCTTGGCTTGGTGATGAGGACGGGGGCACTCCAGAGAGGGGGCAGGGCAGCCTCTGGCCATTTCCAAGCCTGGTGTCCATCTTGCAGGCCTGTTAAATTCATTTTTTGAAAATAATTACTGGAATGCAAAATGGTGTCCCTCTCGCCATCATTCAGATCAGAGATTGTTTTTCATTTAACATAGTTTGTGTTGATGAAGAGCAAAAAAACAATCACTAGTGGTTAGTCTGGTTTCAGCCTTAGACCCCTTTCTAACTGTGACCGCCCCCCCCTCCCCAGCGCTGGGTGGCTAGCCGGCAGATGCGCTTCGAGGGGGGGTTTCAGGGCCGCTGCAACAAGTTAGTTGACGGCTGCTACTCCTTCTGGCAAGCAGGCCTGCTGCCCCTTCTACACCGAGCGCTCTATAAGGAAGGTAGGCCGACTGTTTCTCTGTGTTTCAACTTTGTTGCCAGGGAAAATGTACCCCCCCCCCAAAAAAAAATGGTAAAGGTTTTTTGGGGTTGCAGGTGAGCTAGCCCTCAGCCAGGCCAGCTGGATGTTCGAGCAGCAGGCCCTGCAGGAGTACATCTTGCTCTGCTGCCAAAACCCTGCCGGTGGCCTGCTAGACAAGCCTGGAAAGTGAGTTATGGTGCCGCCCTGGTGGCTGCATTGCTTCTGCCCTCAAGTATTCTGTTATCCAACTCAAATGCTCTGTAGGGCTTTTACAGGCCTCTGAACTGGCAATACAAGCTACGTAATCAGCAAGTCAGCTGCACATTTTTATCTGTTTATATCCGATCAGATCCAGAGATTTCTATCACACCTGCTACTGCTTGAGCGGTCTGTCTGTAGCCCAGCACTTTGGCGGTGGGGATGTTCACCTGGAGCTGGTTATCGGACAGGAGGACAACCGCCTGGTATGTTATGAATTGCCCTCTGACCGATAGACTCAGAGAAGCTGGAAAATTTTAGCAAACCAGTTAGAGATTCCCCCCCCCCTGCCCCATACGTCTGTAAAGCACTATTTCAAAGATGATCTGACTGACTTTAGATTAACTGGTGCTTGCATGCTTTATTGGTGTGGGATAGAGAAGATATATTACACATTCAAGCACTGCTTGTGTCTCTGCTTGTGCACGAGCCCGACCCCCCCCTTCCTCGAAAGTGACTCCATGATGCTGAAACCGGAGCCCCCTCTTTCTCTGCACCAGGAGCCGACACACCCCGTCTACAACATCTGTCCTGAGAAGGTGACTCAGGCCATCATGTGGTTCCAGCAGCAGCCTGTCCCTGTGCCCAGGGAGCCGGCCAGCACCTCCTAGTTCCCCAAAGGCTTTTTTTTTTTTTTGCTCCCCTGATTTTTGCTACAAACTTTGTACAGAAGCAGGTGCCACTTTTCAGAGGCACCAAGAATCCACTTTCATCCAGCTCTGAACACAAAGCACCCCGACTCCAGCTGAAGGAAAAAAAATGGAATGTCTTTATTTTTAGTTACTAATAAAAGTTCAAATGTCCTGACTCTGAGAGCTTCAAATATAAAAGCTCCTTTAATTACATTTTTTTATATATATATATATATACACACAAAATATTAAAAATTGCAGTGGAAAGACCATACAATACTAACCAGAAACCATGTAACAATCTCAGTTGTAACCAAATTGGATTATGTTCCTTGTTGAGTGTCAAGTTTGGATGCCAATAAAATAGGGCAACATATAGCTTAGTATTTTCAGGAAGAGGGGATCTTCAGTACCTCCTTTAGAAGGATGTCTAGCTGGTAGGCAAGGGAGGGGGTAACATGCTATATAGGAAACCTGCCTGACTGCCCCATGAATTCCCCAAAACACACGAATCGCCCTGAACGGTGTGACAGCAGGATCGTTGCTGCAAACCCCGCCCCCCACTCACAAACAGGGCGGCACACTAAAGGATAAAATAGCTTTTATTTATAGTCTCATAGTAAAGGTAAGCCTTAACTTGCAAGACAATTGTCGGCAGTATGTACAACATACCTGTAATTTCCATGGAATGGAATCAGAGGAACAAAAGACCAATTTCATAAACACTACGTCCTAATAATGGAAAAACACACACCCCAAGGCTTACGAAAGCGTCCTGGGGTTTTTAATATATAGAATTAAATCAGCAACATTGAGTTTACAGTGTAATGCACAACACACTGGTGGACAGTTTTTTTTTTTCTCCTTTAATAAAAATAAAATAAAGGTTTACTATTTTAAACTGCATTGCTGTAACATTCAATATCTCATCATTCTGGGAAACTACACGTATTTTATTATAGGGCCTGTTCACAAAGAAATTCTTTTAAAACTTATTGGTGAACCTGTTGGAAAGAAACCAATGCAATTAAAATTTTTAACCTAAAGGATTCGGCCATCTAACGCCATTCACTATCATAAGCTAACAGACAAAATACAATACAATTCTGGAGGTTGGTACAGCGTACAATGTTTCATATTGGGAGTTTTTTTATTATTATTTAAAGATGGAAATCTACAGCCGTATGAAAAAGGCTTTAAAAGTGGGCTGCCTGTACAAACACTCAGTTACTTTCACATTTTTCATGGAAAAGAACAAGATCTAAAAAGCAAGACTTCCCCACAGACGGTTTCCCCCCTATAGTGTTCATTTTAAAACATTTTAAACAGGTTCATATAATTTATCAAATAAAAAATAAAGTACTTTCGTTTTTGCCTTTTTCTTTTTCCCCGAGCAGTCCACACTTCCATGTCGGATTATGATGATTACTGAGGTGACGAAGAGCAGAGTCCTTCAACCACAAAGCTGCCGCACTTCTGGATCGTCAACGTTGCTGAGACGAATTCGGAGGATGGGGGGGGGAATCAAGGTGGAGGGACAAGAAGCTTCAGGATCTCTTGCTATCTTTCTCATGGGTGTCCCTCCCACTCCAAGGCCGGGGGTTTCAAGCAAGGGGTGGGAAGGAGAGAGGGAGGG
>JAODLC010000028.1:616059-627668 GCA_026781145.1 Hippopotamyrus pictus | reverse complement strand
TGGGGGGGGGGGAAGGGCACACTAGCTGGACTCCACGCGTTGCTTCTTCCTGGGAGACAGCTCCTCCGGCTCAGACTCGGAGCTGGAGTCAGAGCCGCCGTCGAAGGCTGACACGGTACTGCCCTTTGGGTTGGTGTACAAGGAGCTGTCGGTGGAGGGGTAGCTGCCCTGAAGCTGTGTGGTGCCCTTGGCTTTCTCCAGGGCCCGGACTGGCGGCGCCCAGCGAGACAGACAGACAGAGACACCCAGCCGCTGGTTAGCCACCCACACCTCCACGGCATGCCAATACCACACCTCCCCACATCCATCAGGTACAGCTCTGTTTGGATAACTGGTGACGGACTGGATCCACAGTGTGAGGGTTTATTACTGCTGTATGCCACTGGCTATCAGGCTAAACCCACTGATTCCCCACTACACTGCAGGGTTCAAAGCCTCGTTTTCCCATCTCAAAGTCCTGGGATGTTTCTCAATTCCAAGAATGCAAAGATCATACTTGTGCTCTTGGCCAGACCGGTCTTGCTAACTTCCAAGAACAAACTTGGGATGCAATGAATCATGGGACTGGTCTCGTTCGGCAAGGATGCAACTGATGTATCCTTGACTTTTGGGGCAGGGAAAGGATGACATTCAGGGATTTTTACGTTCTCTGTAGTTCTGTTCTTGAGAATTAGAACTGGTCTTTGGAAATAGAACATGACAAAACAGGTACACAAAAACACAAGTACGATCGAGTACACATATCGAGAAACACCCGTTTTGGTCAAAAGTGGAGGACCCAGAGGAAAACCATCATCTGTCAGCTGGGACCCCCCCACACAGGACGCACGGTCACTGACCCCCCTACCCCGCACTCACCCTGCTGCTCGAGGAGGGCGTTCTGTCGCTTCAGGTCGTCGATGTCCTGCTGGTGTGTGTGGTTTTTTCGTCTCATGTACTGGATGTACTCTGTGGCTTTGTCTAGGATCTGAGCTCGAGACGCCTGTCAGCAACAAGGCATCGAGTGAAATGAGACTCAGTGCCGCACTAAGACTCAGGAAAATATTTCCGAAACATGCCTGGATTGAGATAAGAGTCACTGACTGTTCAAAGAGTGAAAGGCTGTAACGTGATCTGGCCACTTCAGAAGACACACAAACCCCTTGGCCTATTCCCTGTGATACTGGTCTATATACCAGCTAGACCCATCCTGGCCCAGATCCATAAGCTGGGGGCTCAACTCCCTCTGGGTCTGAACCTCTAATGCTGCATTTTTAAGAACGTACCTTAAAAGCAGGAAGTTAGGGGTTTGGTCAAAATAGCGACAAGCTGCAAGCTGTGACAAGTTTCCAGGACAGCGGACAGGAAGTCACACCGCTGAATGAGCCTGAATGCCCTGCGACTCTCTCTAGCTCGAGAAGTATGTGGGGGGGGGGGGGGGGGGGGGGGAGAGGAGGGGGAGCAGGAGCAGTGCCCGTTTGTAAATACAGGTGACGAAAGACCCTGGGTCAGCTGGGTCTGAGGGTACCAAGTGTGGACAGGCCCCCTCCGCCCCATTCTGGGCTCCATGGCACCACCATTATTCCCCTCCCACCCTGCTCCTCCCCACCGTTCGCTGGCTCCGGCCGCTGCGTCCAGATGGTGCCCCCCCCAGTCCAAGGTTTGGGCGACAGCATGCTGCCGCTGACGACAGGCTTTGGGGGAAATGAAAGCTTGCTGTATGTGGGCAACCGCACGTTAAAATGCGAGAAAACGCAAAGTCAGTGGAGGGGGGGGGAAACAGAGGAAAAACACCCACAGAGGATTTAATAAGGGCAGGGGTGGGGGGGGGGGGATGTCACAGCGAGGCTCCTGTTGACTGTGTGCCCACGCCGTTCTCAGGGAAGCCTGAACCGAGTGTGCAGCGAGGCATGCTGGGATACACACGCAGCAGGAAGGTGGGAGGGAGCTAACTGCACCAAGCTTACATCTGCACACTCACTCCTCTGCCAAAAAAAAAAAAAAAGATGCAAGAACCTGCAACATAATGCTATTGCTAAAGCTGCACTGGGGCTAGATCAAAACAAGGAGTAAATTCTGATATGCAAGATCTTTTAATACTCTGACTGTCATTAAATGCAGACACCAAAATGTAGACGTTTAAAAATCACATTTAATAACAAAAGACTGAAACAGAATGAACAGAATGAAAAGCATTTGAAGTAGAATTAGAATAATTAGAATTACAATTGTCTTCCCCACAGGCAGGAAGAAAGACAGAGAGGCAGGCGGAGACAGAGAGGCAGGCGGAGACAGAGAGGCAGGCGGAGACAGAGAGGCAGGCGGAGACAGAGAGGCAGACAGACAGAGAGGCATGGCTACTCCCCCCCTACCAACCTTCTCGCCCTGCAGGGCCGGTACTGAGTCCCGCAGGCTGTGGAAGCTGTCTTTGATGTGGTCCCTGCGCTTTCTCTCCAGGGCGTTGTGGTGCGCCCGTTTGTCCGCCTGTAACGAGAGCACCACAGCCACGTCAGAGGAGGACTGGCCCCCCGTGTGCGAACCCCAACCCCAATCAGGGGGCCGTTCGCATCCCAGACGAGACGGTGGCTGGGATGAAACCAAAGCAGGTCGGGGTTTCAGGACCCATTTTCCCCAAAAGCCTCGCAGTTGCCGCGGCGGTCGACGGCTCCGCGACGCTTACAAGAAATGCACCCCGGAATTCTGACCAAAGACCAGAACCACAGCTGCACTGAAACACCCTCACGTCATCCAGTCTGTTCTCTATACAGTCAGCCCTGGAATTTTATCAGACCAGACTTCAACCTCACTGCTGAGAGTCACGTTCCTCACCTGCCATTCCCATGATTCAACTTACTATTGACACATGATTCTGTTCCCAGAACAGCAATTTGGCCAGTTTCACTTGAAGAAGCAATCATGCTTATCAAGTACACAATTCTCTCTCTTTTTTTTTTCTATCCGACGGGGGAGGAAGTGTGTTCATTTGGCACCTTTAGTTTAAAAATTCGAAATATTCTTAGTCTCATTTTTCGCCACCCTTCCACATGATTATTAGAGCTCATCATGATCCATGCAAAAACCCATTTTCATCTTTTGGTCCAGCTGTGGTTACCAGCAGAGCTCTGGGTCAATCATCACGACCTGCAGATGAGCACAAAGGCTGTACTGGCAAAGCTGGCTGTAGGCCCGACTGGCGTGATCATTTGAACTGGTAACCAGTGGTTTTTTTTTTCACCCACGGTGGCCACATGACAGAGGCTTCTGGGGGAGGGGGGTTGCAATAAAGTCGTGCATATTTGATTCAAAATGAAACCACATATAAAGCTTTCCGTCAACAGCGCTAATCTAGTCACTGCTCAGAAATTCAGATAAAAGAGCGTGACTGGGGCTATGACATCTTCATACCTTAAAGCACTTAACTATAACAACAAGACTGAGTCAACGTGACGTAGAGCAGAGACACTACCTGAGGTCAGCTACACCCAGAAGCAGTGACCATCAACAACAGCAAGCAGAGAAGGAAGCACAACAGGAAGGGCCTCTACTCAAAAACAACGGCTAGCCATCCATATGCCAGCTCGGTTATCGTACAGGAGGGGGAGCGAAAGATCTTGGGTTTAAGTACAACTCCAGGTGTCTGTATCAAGAAGCTCGATATCTAGATAACTTCTTGTATTTAAGGGAGTCCGGCTAAACGCAAGTGACCAAAGATAAAGTTCATTTAAGTTCACTGTAAAGCCAACCAGTTATCTAGTTAAGCAAGAGATTTGGCTTTGCGATACAGGCCCCAGGTCAGAACAAAAGGGGGAACTGGGGGTTCACATCCACATTGGGGGGTGGGGAGGTGGCTTTAACAAGCAAATCAAGAGGAGGTGGCTTTTCAGACACCTCTCTTCAGCCGGCAGCAGTAACTGCCTTGTTCAAAGAGTTTTCATGCACCAGTAATTGATTCACACCAATCATACAGTTACAGCAACAGGCATGAACTGTATTCAAGCTTAGAACAAAACCAAAACAAACACAAACAAAGTGATCTCCTTTATTATCCCTAGTAGCTGGGCGATGCCAGAGAGATAAGTCGCGTGTCACTGCACATCCAGGACCTGCCCTCCTCCGTACAAAACAAGATGTGAAGATTACACAACACGGCAGCCAGGCCCAGGGACAACCAAACGAACAGCAATTCTGCGCCGCCTGTAATGCGGCCAAACACGTCAGCAGCACGTGTGTAATTGTGTGGTGGATGCCAATAGGGTTAGTCCTGCTGCTGGCATCCATTGGACAAAACCAATCTTGACTATGACCCTTGATTATGACCCATTATGTGGGGGGGGGGGTGTATCCAAGGACAGGGGGGCAAAACATCAACACCCTCAGCATCTGAATTAGTGTGCTAATTATCAGAAAAAGGTAAACGAAACACCAAAACAGACACACACTTCTAAAAATTTCCCCAAAATGCTCACTACGGTAAGGCCATCTTTATCCCTCTCTCGTGTAAGGCACCCGAACGTCACAAAGCTCAGACACCACCCCGCGGGCGTCCAGCCTGCCAGGCAAACCTCTCAGAATCGCCCTCCACATGGTAAAATGCGAGGAGCCCCACAGCAACACAGGGGACACGTGGCCAGTGTCGCCCCAAGGACTGACGCCAGGCACCAACACACCCTTAGGATTTCAAATGGCCAGCCAGCGCAGGAACCTCACCGGGGTATAAAGATGGCAAAGGTCACGGAGAGAGGAGCAAGCTGTGTGCGAATGAAGAAGGACATTGATGGATTTAACCAGGCCGTGTTAGCCATGCATAACGTAAACAAGCACTATCTGGACTCTCACGCGAGGACATGGAAGCGGGTGGAATGGCTGTTTACTGCAGGTCTGCATCCTGCATACATGCAAAAAAACAAAAAAACAAAAACAAAACCATGCTTTACACAAGGAGAGTAAGGTCTGATTTGATCAATTAAATTGCTCGCCCATAATAAATGGAATCCCACAAAATTATAATTTTTTATAAATCTCAGAATAGAAACACTTATTTCTCGGTACACTGCCCCCGCACCTTATTCAACGTGCGATATTTTGACATGCCAGATGGAGGACCTGCAGAAGGGGAACTGGGATATGAAGTTGCAGTTTAATCGGAGGGGAGGGGGGGGCTTCATTTCTCCAGCAAAGCCAGTTACGTCACTGCTCTCTGCAAGCTGCCCGTCCTCACATCCTGAACACATGCGCTTTTTTGAAATCGCGTTTCTCTCTCTCAAGCATAAAAAGGGAGGGGGGGGGGGGGATTAAACATGTGTGCCGATCCGTGACCAGAGCCGCCGCGTATATTAACAGTGTAAAAATCTGGTAGCTAATTTCGTCTAAATATAGAACGCGCTGTGACTTCTGGGATGGGATTACCCCTTCATGCATATGAATGCATTTGTAACAATAAAACATCCGTGGATTTGGGAAAACACTGCAGGATATGCTCACGTAAAAATGGTGACACATCCGACTGCACCGCTATGATTAAAACTTCTCTCTTTTTCATGCGTGGTCGTTTCCCACAGTCACATACACCTCCGCAGTGGCCTAGCTAGCCGAAAGGAAAACCTGAGTCGTGCAACGACAAGAATGGATCCAGCCCAGGCTGATCTTCGGTTCCGGCCCTCTTGCTTTGCAAGTACAGCATCCTTTCCTCGTTTGACAACTTATATCCTGTTACCCACCCGGAAATAATTTCCAAGCACTGGCAAGTTTCATTATTATTTCTAAACGGGACAAAACGCTCAGCAAATTACGCACCACTGAGTGAAACCTCGATGATTCTTCCTGTAAAAAAAACAGAACAGAAAAGTGCAATTGTATAATTGTGTGTAGCTAAACTAAAGACTCCTTAATCATTTTTAAATGATTATATACTGCTATATTAATCTGACTAAATCTAAAGAAGGTATCTAATTAATCATCAACAGTTAATTTCACCTTAATTCGCCGATCACTCAACTAATCACCCGATAGTTAGCCAGCTAGCAGGAAAACAGGCAACCACCCAGTAGCAAAGGCTCAAAATACTGAATACACAAGGCATTTGTGTTTAATTTTGGTTGCTAGCAGGCTAGTGTACGCTAGCAGTGTGTAGCAAGTCCGAAACAGAAAACGTATACTTACGTCGCTATCAACTTCGATATCATCGTTGTCACTCATTCTTCGGTAAAATGCCTTATTTAAAGGAAGGCTAAAAAGAAACTGAACAAATAAGCGAATCTCTTGGTGTACGGACGAAACGAAATCAACGGACCCCACACGTGACTCGCCTACACACGGACATTTACAATCCACGATAGGCCTGTGCGACAGCCACTCGAAATATGGGAATTGTAGTTCTAATATTTCTACTTTAAGTCTTAGTCTCTTATTGGTGAACTATATTTCCCATATGTCCTCGAAATTCGACGCTTCTGAGGGACGTAAAAACAATTCCCCTATTGAAGAAAACTACCGGGAATTGTAGTTTAAATTGATGAACCCATTAGAGAGGCCATGATGGAGACACGTGGATAGTTGTTTCATAGCCAAATTGGAACTGCCAAGACCGCGACGCTTGGCATTGTACTTCACTGGCAATATCTTTCAGTCTACATCTGACCACATCAATAGAATTGAGTTTACATTCTTCTCTAATACAAAAAAATCTAGGTGACATCGCCTAAATTAAAAGATGAGGCATACATGCCACTGTGTACAGAACCCTATTTTTTATCAAATACATTCAATCTGAGATAAAAGGTTTGTAAACCAGTTGGGATTATCAGGATTTCCTTATAAAAAGCTGCTTAAATGTGGTCTGATCTTTATATATAAAGATGTTTTCTGTTGGTTTAATCAAATTCAAGTTCAGGTGTTCAGTCAGTAGTGCATTTGGTTTCAGCTCTCCTGAGTATATATGTGTATGTGTGTGTGTGTATAACATTTTTGGAAATGCAGTTTGTAAGTTTGTAAGTGCAATATGACCTTATCTGAGATTTCAGTGGACGTCAGAAAAACAGTTGGTGAAGTTGCCAAAATTTGGAAATATTATAAGAATTTCTATGGGCTTAAGCCTCCATCAGTCAATCATCAGGCAGATAGCTTACAAATAGAATAAATTCGACACCATTGCTGCTCTTACTAGGAGTAGGCTAAGAGTAGGTGTCTTACAAAGTTCAGTGTAAGGGCATGCAGTCGAAGCCCCAAACTAGTAAAAAGGAACCCTTGGGTGATAGCTAGGGATCTACAAGCATCTCTTGCAAAACACCAAGAATGCTGTTCATAGGAGGAACCACGGAGGAAACTACTACTTCGCAAAAAAAACTGCCCCTCTCAAGACCTGGTTGTCCCACAGCAGCACTGGGTCATGTTCTATGTACAGTTGTGACATTTTTTTCAATGTGCACAGTTTAGGAGTAAATGATACCAATAAAAACCTCATCACCTCATCCTGAGTGAGATGCTTCATGGGAGGAGTATAATGGTGTAGGGCTGCTTTCCTGCCGTGAGCCAGAACATTCTCAGGGCCAAGTCACAAGTTACATCAACGAATCCTACAGTATAATCCCAGTCATCTGTCTATGAATTACAGCTCAGAGTATGCTGGGTCATGTGACATGAAAATGATTCATAACACAGGAGTAAATCAGCAACAAAAGAAATGTATTTGTGAATATTCGGGTGAAACAGGGGCGTCAGAAGCATTTTGAATGTAGGGGGGGGGGGGCACACTGGCATAAAACTAATATGTAAAATGTGGGGAGATCCAAACGAATAATTATGAAATATTTATTCAAATATTTATTTATTTAATGGTGGCAACGCCCATGGGGTGAAAGCCTGACCTCCTGATGCAGAAACAATAGGGATTGTAACATTGTAACATCCAGTCCTTCTTTTGAAACCCTAAGGTTTGACATGAAAAAATACCTTTCTAAGTAGAAAATACCAAAGACATATAAGAATGAATTTTTGTAGAGCAATATGGGACAAAATACCTCAAAACCGTTGTGTAGATCTCATCAGCATCTCCAGGACATGTTTGATTGATGCTATTGCCAATAAAGAAAATTTCACTTATTACTTAACATTAGGGGGTCACATAGTTTTTAAAATAATACTATATTTGCCATTTGTAGAAGCACATAGGAATGCTTTTGTTTTTACGTATCCTAACTTGCATTTATGGCACTGGTGAGAGTGAAGCATGAGGGTAGGGCACAGAGTCAGCCATATTCCCAGTACCCCTGGAGCAGATTTTGCGGGTACTCTGCCAACCACAGGATTTGAACTGGCAACTGGAAATAATATAATACAAGGCTAAGTAACTCATGCCGTTACATAATATCCTGCTTTCTCTAAATAAGAAAAAAGAAATTCTAGCACTATGTTCAAAATGTTTCATAAACGTATTTTCTTCTTGGTTGCAAATAAGACAAAATGGCTTCTGCTTGTTGACAGCAGTGATGAATTCCGAACATAACCCTCCGCAAAACAGCAGAGTATGATAAAAGTGAAGGCTGAGCATTTAAGTGCATGGTATGTTAGGACAGGTAACCTGAAACTTGACATTTGTCATCCAGTGACATGTTGTTATATTCAGGAGTAAAGAGCCTGAACTGCTCCATTAAAAATACTCCTCGATAATGGGGGTTAAACATGTAAGCCAAATGGACAAGCGGAGGTAGAGTCACAGAATAATATTAAAATTGTAAAAAGTCAAAAACCCCAGTTTCCAGATTAAGGTTTTTCTTTTTCAGATACATAAAAAATGGAAAGTACTAAATCGTACCTCAGACCTTACATAGATCCGGAAGATGATGTTTCCCAGCATTATTGCTTGGGAACCATTGATATGACGTGCTGCCCTTTATTTATGTATGCAACCAAATGCGTTATAGACCCTTTTGTTTTATGCTATCTTTCTGACATGTTTTTTTTTTTTATCTTGCTATAATAAAATTCCAGTAGATGACATGAGTGCGTCTAAAACCCTTGGTACAGTATATATTGGTTATAGTAACAATGTGAAGTGGAGAATTAAGGGCAATTCATACACACGTCAACGTGCATACAACAGATCCTGAGGCCAGATGGCGGTTAGGGCCGCCCCACCCTGTCTGCTTTGGGGCCTGCTGTGGGACCTTTAAACTGGCTGTTTTTCACTTACACAGCAGTTCCCACAGAGAGGCCATCTGAGGGTGAGCGAGGTCAGCAGGAATCCGTCGTGTTCTTGGCGGTTCGCTTGCTCCGAACCCCTGCACGACTGTCTGCCCTGACATGCTTCATCCTGCAATACTGTGGGAAACGTGGCTGTAACTGATACGTAATCATCCTCAGACCTTTAGACCTGTTTAAAATGCTCTAAAATGCATTACTATGGAAAACGAACCCCTATTGTTATATTTCCAATGCTTTTCAATAAGCTTGAATATGATGGCAGATTTTCGCTGTTTAAGGAGTCTTTCATTGTGTTGTTGATTAGAAATGAATTTCATCAATGACTGCTCCCCCATCAAGAGATGCCTCCAATCCAAGCTATAATAAATTATTCATGTAAACCACTAAGAAAGGAACAACATTTCAGGCAAACAGATATGTAACATTTTACTTTCTGGATTATTGAGGGGCTCATACACATTTTAGGACAGATCACCTTAAGCAATATAAAGTATGCCATTTTAAGAAAAATTCTGAAAACTGGTCAATTGGCACAATGAATGTGATAAATCTACAGAATATGAAGTGTAGCAATATTTTACCAAAAATACTAAAAGAATTACGGAAACCAGTAATATACTGTTTTAAACCATTAAAAACTTAAGTATTGATGAATTCTCTAGTTAAACACTAGAGGGTGCTCCCAATATTTGTACACATTGGGTTGTATAATTTTAAAGATTTTCTGGATGAATTTAATTCTGCTTTTGAAATGGAAATCTTTTCAACTTCAGTATGGAAATCAGATGAAAATGCAATGTCTTAAAATTTTTTTGATCAGCCAAGCATTCAACACTGTCATACAATTCACCATGGGTTGCAGTACCACAAAATATTTCATTTTTTGTTCTTCGGAGATTAAGCTCAGAAATTTATCTTTTTATTAAGAGGTGGCATGAAGAAGGCAATAATTATCGCCAAGCCTAATGTGTGCGTGTGCGTCGTAATTTGGTTGTGCTCCAGACTCCCAGTGTCTTCTGGCTTTCCGTGACTGATGTGATTTGCCCACAGGCTTCAGCTGGTGCAGTTACTAGGCAACCATGATGCACTCCTTGCTGAATTTCCCACTTCAGTTGGATTTAACAATCAAAGACCTTATCAAATATACTCTACTATCACTTTCTCACACACATATAAATAGCACTGAAATATATTCCTAAGCGACATCAGAGTTCTGGAATGGTTGTTTGGTTTTAATTAATTCAATTTGCTTGCTTAAAAACTAGCAAAACAGCTTTAGTGGAGTAACTGGCCCCACTTGCTCCCCTTCAGACTTACTCTATGGCTGCATGGCAACAGCCTTAATTGTGCTTCCAGTAAATAAGGGATTTGCACTAAACAAACTGCCTGAGACCTTAATACCTCACTACATGCAAAAGTTGGTTTGTCTCTGTAATTTATCACTTTGGACAGCCATGAACACTGTTGAGTCTGTTTCACAAACATGCTTTGGCCCTCCATTCCTTGCAAAGATATTAACTGTTGCCTCTGTATCACAATCTCAGCAAGTATTAGTAGTCAATTATATGACTGGTAAGAAAGTGTGACAGACAAGAATATAATGACAATAAAAAAAAAATAAAATAAAAAAACACCCTGTGGCTGTAAGGAATCAAACAATACGTGTTTAGTGTCAAGCGTAGCAAACTTTATCTATTAACCATTATTTACATTATTAGTTTAACATTTTACTGGCTGCCATATATATCTTACAGTGTTACTGAATCATTGAGCGAAGAATTCAGAAGTTTTATCACCACTCAGTCCTAATACTGTATACTTTTGTGATCATACACTAATACTAATACTCAGTCCCCGTAGCTAATTCTACAAAATTCTTTAAACAATTGCTGCACTTTTTTATAACAATATATATTTTTTTGTTTTCATACTTTTACAAACCGTTTATTGTCAAACCAAATGGAAAAAATACAAGATTTAAATCAGCCATTACTGACATCAAGTCTACAGTAGTAATATTACGGTAATATAATTTTGCTTCCCCAGGCAAATAGTGTCTTTCTCTTAGGCAGGTCGTTGTGTTACATTTATGTTATGAACTGCATTCTTCTCATATTCCATCGGCAGCATCCTCAACAAAGTCCACATCTTTGAAAAAGGTCATAAATGGTGTCCATATACGTTCAAAATCCTCTTGTTTGCCTTTTAAGACGTATGTAGTTTGTTCCAAAAGGAGACTTATCAACATATGCTTGGTCCATTGGGAAATCTTAGGTCCATTTCTATTTCCCATGAGATTGCTATTGTTCTTTTTGCATTTAGCAGACTAAGGTCTATCAATGGCCGCTCATCCTTGGCAGTGGTGGAGGAAGTACTGAAGCTTAGTACTTAAGTAAAAGTACAAATATCCTGCAAAATATGTACTCAAGTAA
>JAODLC010000028.1:546975-596876 GCA_026781145.1 Hippopotamyrus pictus | reverse complement strand
GGGGGGGGAGGCAAGGCAGGCCGTCCCCAAACTGCCAGCTTGGCTGCGTGCTTCACAGAGCGCCTGCATCGGGGTGGGGGTGTGGGGGTGGTGAGCAGCCAGGAGGGTCCTGCCGAAGGCTTCAGGCTTCCTTCAGTAGAGGAATATCTGCAATGCAAGGAGGAGAGAAGGAAGGGGTATGTTTAGCTACAGTCTACAGAACCCTCGTCAGGTGCCCCTGCTGGTCCACCACTGCATAGCAGACAGCTAACATCTCCTATGAGGGACCTATAGGTTCTGCATTTATTGTGAATACATATACTATTATAATTATATTTATCCTTAATTATAGCTCAGGACAGGTGAATGCATATATAAATAAAGCCCTGGAATTTTTGCCCAGTAAATTATGCACAGTCAAACAGTCAGTATGCATACCATCAGCACAGTCCTCCACAGAGGCCAGGGACAGCAGACTGTGCTGGTCGCTGCTGTCCGAGTCCTGGCGCTGGGGCCGTGATGCCTGCCCTGGGGACCAGGATGAGGAGGAGGAGGATGAAGATGAAGGCGCCTGATGGACCAGCACCATCTCGGAGTGCCGGGAAGAGGTGGAGGTGGAGGGGAGGTTGCATTCGGCCTGGGCAGCGGCGGTGGCCCCGTCCTCGTCCCCCTGAGCAGGGGCCCCAGCTCCCTGAGGGCCCTCAGACAACACGATCTGCACACGTGACTCAGGGGGCGGGACAAAAGTGCCAGCGCTGCCGTACACAGCTTCCTCGTAGGAGGGCAGGGATACCTGGACTCCCTCCACCACGATGGACACGGGCTGGCCGGACACACCCTGCTCCCGGCTGGAGGTGGAGAACAATGGGGGGGTATAGCAAATGCAGAAAAATCATCAGTGCCACCGGATGCCTGAGCGGGCCAGCTAGTCACGATGCAACGTCCGCTTCCACCCAAAAACCCGATATCACTGCAGCTCACTGCAGAGCGACGGGAACCCTGAGGCAGACGGAGGAGCCGCTGCGGCTGCCTGCTTCTCACCGGCTGTGGTGGAAAGACTTCAGTTTGGGCTGCAGCAGGACAAACAGCACCACCAGCAGGAGGATGAGGGCCACAGAGCTGGCGGTGGAGGCTACGATGGAGAGTGTGGGCATGCCCAGGGGAGAGGGCACATCCTTCCCTGTGGGATGGAGAGTGGTGAGTGACCTACATCTCTCAACACTAGATGGCGTACACCAAGGTGTGGGCTGACTGACCTTGACTAAGACGACAGCTGATCTGCATGGGGGAGTCCCATTCCCCATTCTGACAGGTGAGGTATTTGTAGTCCCCCTTCAGTGCATAGCCCTCGTCGCAGAAGTACTCGATCACGGTGCCCTGGGTCAGCCGATGGCATGGTGACGGGTGACACATATAGCCCCCATTCTCAGGCTCGAAAGGCGGCCGGCACACTGCCAACATCACATATGGGAGTTTCAGTAATGATGAGACGCTGTACACACGCGCAAATGGCATAAGACTTCCAGTGAACAGGCAGATGTATATCTGATACTACAAGACAGCCGCTGTGACTTTTTTCCAGTCTGAAAATGACCAGGTACACTCACGACCGGTTTCTCCCAACGTTTGAGGGCCCCGTCACCTCGGGAGAAGGTGAGCCAGACATACACCTCTCAGATCTACATGCTCCCTGCCCTCCCACCCCCACTCTCTCGCTTAACAGACTGAAGCCTTTGCCAAGTGACTTGACGCACCTGGAGAAAAGCAGTATTTGCTGTATTCCGCCCACAGCCCTACAGGCGCCCAGCCAGCGGTAGATGTTACCGTGCGGCGGTGAGAGGGAGCCGTCTAACCCAGCGGAGGGAACATGAGCCAGTCTGTGCTCTAAGGATCACCTTGAGTCACACTGCTAACCTGAGCCTGGTTCCCCGCTGCATAACACATCTTACTGATTCAGTACTAGAGAGGACCCTTCTTGGTAAAGAACCTGGACCTGAGGTTCCACAGCACTACTCCAATCATAAAACACAGGTTTGATGTCATTGGCTCACCATCTGAGCGCACGCAGCTGGGAGGTTCAGAGGACCAACGGCCCGAGGACATGCAGGAGATAACCGTGGGCCCATCCACAGCGTAGCCCTGGTTACAGCCATATTGTAGCACCGTGCCCTGGGGGAGGAAGCCCCGGTTGGTCTCTGTCAGGTTCACCCAGCTGTGCAGGACACTGGGGGGCTTTGGACATTCTGGGGCAGAGAGAGGGGACAGCAAAACAAGTCAAAATCTAGTGAAAGAAGTCTAACAAAGAGATTATTATTTCTGAAGAACAAAAGAAGTCTAATGACTTCTCATATCTTATCCAAGATAAGCATTTATAAAGACATTGTGGCTTAAAGGACTTTTTCGAAAACACTAACATTATTTAAAACACAACCATTTAAAACACATACATTCATATCCAATCTCATGAACATCCACTGGAAGCCATTAAGTCATGTGACCTCTCAGAAATTCAGTCGTGTGAAAATCGAAAGCAGTCAGTCAATCTCGGCGCTTAGAGGCAACAGAAGCCATAAAGCTGGTGATGACATTACAGCTGCGAGGAGTGACAACCTCATCCAGCACCCTGTGTTCTGCTGCCTTACGAACTTCACAGCACAGGAGCCCAGAAGCAAAGCTTCAGACATGTGGCAGCTCAGCCAGACGCCTGGGGCAGGCTCCGGTGAGGCCATGGCTGAGCGCGCCATGCCCCACCATCTGTCAGCGCCACACAAACACATACCGGCGTTGTTCACGTGAAGGCCACCTTTTTGACCCATCAGGACATGCTGGAGGAGCAGAGGTACTGGGGCCCTTGATACACACTTAACCAACAGACTTGTGGGATGATGTCACCAGGCAGCCACTTTAAAAGCTGCTGCTCTCAGTCCAATGCTGAAATAGTGACTCCACTGTAGCAGTAACCATGATGGAAGAAGAGAGAAGTAAAGTAAGGAGCATGCACTGATTACAGTGTGTTGCTGCACCCACCACATGACAAACACTTCAGGGATGAGAACCTGGCGATACCTCAGCACCACACTAGTCCAAATGGACCAGTGTGATTTTTTTCTAGTGGCTGGAGTGCCAATGCTGCCACCAATGCCCAAGATTTTCCCTGTAAGTTGGAGGACCTCCTTATAGGGCTGGATGTAGATTAACGTCATAACCTGCAATTGCTTCATCCTGGGTAAGGGCCTTGCTTAAGGGCCCAACAGAGTAGAATCACTCCAAGCATTCATAAGAGATTCTACCCAGCAACCTTCTAGTTGCTGGCACAGATCCCTAGCCTCACAGCCACCACTCCAATGGAATAAGGAGGAGGGGGGGGGGGGGGAAGAAAAAAAAAAGAAAAGAAAATTATAAATGTGACCATTTAAGTGTAAAGCCTATAATACTACAGATAAATGGGATAGTAAAGGGTTTCCCAGTAAATTAAAAACCCAACCACTTTTGACTGACAGCAACAAAATATACTAGATCAGTGTTTCCCAAGACAGTCCATGTTTTTGCTCCCTCCAAGCTCCCTACCAACTAGTCCACATCCCAAAAACATGGACCGACTGTGCGCCCCGAGGGCCAGATTGGGAAACACTGTGTTAGATGTTAGGGGTGGGGGGTGCCATATTTCAGGCAGTAACCCAGACTATCTGTTCAAAGGTGCCTACCACAAGTACAGAGGGGATTCTCCACAGTTACTGGACATGTGAAGCCTGAGATCACAAAACAGGACATGCCTACTTCCCCATAACCATACCATAAAGCAGCGTCAAGGCTCATTACTGCTGCTCTTTCATCAAACATCTTGGAAAGAATGATCAGACTTCAGAAGTCATAAAAGCACATAGCAATTTATAAGCACAATAAATATACACAAGAACAGACCTAGTAGCTCAGATTGAGATTCTATACAGAAAGGTAACATTCCAGGGGTGAATATAAACAGTAATGGGCGACTACACATACAGGAAATACATGTCCTTTTCCAATACCGTGGGAGAGACTCCCTTCCAAAACAAGCAACTGCGTGTTATGACAAAAACGACCCGACTTAAAGCTTCCAAGAACTAAAAGGATTGGAAGGAGGAGGAGCAGGGTGCTGGGTGGAAGGGATGCAGCAGCCGACAGAGCACCAGAAAGTCTCCCGTTACAGCACACTCAAAATGCAAGTAAGGCTCGAGCGGTATGACGGTATACCCCAGTATTTAGAAATCATGAAGGTTTTATTTTTAATGCTGTCAAAAAATACAGTCACTCTTTCTATTAAACTGATACAGAGATGCTGTATCGAGGCAATGCATTGTGCATTAGTGGTGACTGGAGCTTCACTTAAGATTAAAAGTCAGAATTACACACATGGGGACTGGGAATGTGCATCGAACTGCTGGAGCATGTGTGGCATATGTGAAAGCGAGCGTGCATGCGACCACAGATGGGGCAGTGACAGTAGTGTCAATAAATGAAGGATGACCTTCTTAACTCTTCAGCAAGGAGCTGTCTCTTCGTTTCCATAGCGCTCAGCTCCCACATTGATGAGCCTGTTTAGGTTCTCTCTGATTCTGGAGTCTACAGTAGCTTACATGATTTATGTTTCTTAAATACAGTTATATACCGTATTCTAGGGTGAAATGTCAAGAAGGTATGATGTGAAAAAAATAGATGCCACGCAAGCCTAATGCACGTCATTACACATTTATGGATAACGGACTTCTGCTGCTATGAAGGAGACGCACACACGTAAGCAAACCCGTAAATGAAGTTCACTGCATGGGTGGAATAGCAAGCATACCACTCTGAGCTCCCGCACCCTAAGTGACACAGTAGAAATAATTACGCAGTCCAGTGTCAACAAATGTGAAGGAAACGTCAATGAAGAGGCGAGGGAAGTCCGAGATGATACAAAGTGCGATGGTAGTCCTTTTGTTTTTTTTTTAACCCTAACATGTTTCTAACCTTCCTCGCTTGCCATAATCCCTCAGCTTTTTGGGCAAATCTGTCGTTTTTGTGACAAAGGGCACAAACAAGCCAAAAGCTGCTGATTTACCCCTGAAAAAGCTTGAAGGTGGTGGACAGACCAGATATAGTGGATGATTATTGCAGATTATTGCACATCTAGGGGTGTGGTCAATACCCTACAGATAAACAGACTTATATCTGTAACATGGAAGTGGGGAGGCACAAGTATACATTATTTATTCTAATAATTCCTTGCATTACAATTCATGGGGACAGCTTTGGGTTTTTAGAGAGAATGCTGTTTACATGAGACTAAGCATCCGGGGGAAAGCAGAAGTCATTGTCTTCCTGTGAAATCGCCTGTGTGTGTAAATAGCTGGAAGCACATGACAAGGTACCAAAAATAACATGATGGGAAACAACATAAGCATGGCATGGTAAGCAAATGGGGAACCCCGGAGGAAAAGGTATATGCAGTCAAGTTAAACTGTGAAACTACTAAGGATTGAGAGTGCTTCATCTTCACACACATGGTTTCTTTTACCAGCAATATCTACGGTATATGAATACAATGCTTTGTCAATATCCACTGTCCACCGAATGGGAACAAAAGCAAAAGTTCCAGCCTCTCTTTAATAAATTTGAAAGTTTTTCTTGAAAAGGGCTGCCGGCGTGTGAAATGTCACCTGTGTTGGGAGGACAGCCTGAGGCTGGCTACATTAGCCCACAGCTGCATAGGACTTCTGAAAAAGTTTCTTTATTTTTACAGACATGACATATTCTATACCAGGGTTACCTCTGAAGGAATTATGAGCTTATTAGAGAAAGCGCTGAAACCTGTCCATACATGTAGCTCATACATGCCATTGGGTCATATTTTATGGAGTATTTCTTGATAAATTCCAGCCAGTAGCTTTCAGTATTTATCACTGTAATGGTACAATAACTTGTCTGCACAGTATACAGCCACTATGCCCACTGCATTCCAAAGGTCACAGATCTACAGCTCGTGCTTAAAGTGGCAGATCACAGCTCACGACCTAAAAGGTGAATGCACCCATCTGCGCATGGGGTAGGAGGTGTCTTACTGTCATGTGAGGCTCAAAGGAAAAAGAGCCAAGTGGGGTGATGTGGGTTGAAATCAATGGGCGGCCTAGCCTGGGAACCACAGTGATCCCTGACCACATTTTTCCTTTCACACAGACGGCAAGGCTCAGATTTCAAGGCGAATTGAACCAGACAGGTCTCTCCATGCTCAGAACCATGACTGTCCCCCCACTGGCTTGTTCTTCCCCTCAATTCATAATTACAAGCTGCCTGTCGAATGTCTCTTACCCAAGATGCATCACTACCGTCACACTGCACCAGACCACAGGGCACACTTGCTACTTCTTGGCAAATGACAGCTGTTATCAAATCCTGCAAGTTCAACTCCTCATCCTTTAACGACTAAGCCAGAGGCTCAGTGCCAAAATGTAAAGGGGGGAAAAAAAAACAGAAAAACTATTCTAGGGCTGGCAATGCAGTTCAGCCCCATGTGGCTATTGGAATGAGTGCTACTAGCAGCCATACATGGTTCATAACCCTGTTAAGCTTCTGTTAACATGTAACCCGGGACATCCACGGGCACCCGGCTGCCCTCATACATGCAGATTAAACTCTGCTGCTGAGCGCATTTCCAAAGGAACAAATGTTCATTAACTAAATGCCCCAGTCACAGAAACACATGCCCCTTCCCCCAACTCCGCTTACAAAGACAAGAACAGTGAATCTGCAAATCCAAATCCATGGTGGGGAGGCGAGGGTTTGTCCCCATGCCCCCTCATAGGCTGGCCTCACTGGAGCAGATGGGCCTTTGCTGCTCCTTCCATCTTCTTTAGCTCAGCCTCACGTCTAAATTCACACCCAGAGCCACTCCCCGATACCTCCCACTTCAAACAGCTGCAGTGCGTAAATGGCCCCCTGCTTAGTTTTGGCTCGGACAAAGGGTCAGGGCTGAGTGAGGCTGCTCCACCCCCACCAAATGTGAGACAATGGACAAGGGAGGGGTACTAGTGCTGCATACATTCAGCCCCCAGGGTATTCAAGGGATTGGCAAAGAGCAACCGTCAAGTCTGTTCTGAGGCCATAGACCACAAGCCGTGAACCATTTTTAGTGGCCCTTGACGAAGTTAGCAGTGGAGGATGATGGCCCTCACTGGCTTAATCTCCACTTACCTCTCCATCTCCTTGTTTTCTACTACAACACCAGCTCTGAACTTCATCGGCAGCCCAGGAGCATGAGTTGGCACCAACAGCCCAATCATATCAAGGAGTATCTCACTGCAATTCCTCCAAATGCTACAAGACATTGATCAACTGCCATAAGAGGACATTCTTGTGCCAACAGAGAATGCAACTGGATTTGGTCTATAATTCCTGATTTTTGGCTGATGGTATCATCATAATCACTACTACCATCACCACCATCACAATGGAATGACAACATGCTTTATCCTCCATCTGTCTGTGTCAACTCTGCCAACAGCCACAGCGTGACAGTGTGACCGAATCCAGGCTGCCATGCCTTTATGTAACAGACTGTCACACGAAGAGAGTATCAGGACAGAGAGAGAAGATGGCATCAGAAATAGGATTCTGCAGGACTTGGAAGATGGATATGGTAAAGCAAAAGTGACAATTTCACCCAAACTCCACCGGCAACCTGACATTTTGAGAGTACTAATTTAATAGGCAAGTTTTGTCATTATGAAACACTTGTATGGTACATGGCAGTAAATTTCTGAAGGAAGGTCAGGGTCAAATTCATGAGAATGAACAATAAGGCATGGCTACAATAACATTCTTTTGACTGGAATGCAGCCGTACAGGCGATATTGAATGCCAGAAGCACAGCAAAATAAACAATGGCATGAATAAGATCAAAACAAATCTGGCAATAGCTCTTTTTTGCCTGATCACAATGTTGTATGCCTAAGACAAGGAAAATGGCGGAAAAAAAAAATAAAAAAACCTGCATTACTTTGCTGATAATCCCAGCTTTTTTAATTCCAAATCTCATTTACTCAGCAACAGAATGGTTTACACTTAATCAGGTAAAATATAACCAGACTATTCTTCGTAGAAAGGTTTCTCCTGAACTACAGAGGGCTAAGGTGAAGAGAACTTATAGCACTTAATTAGACTGCAGAGTACAACACAAGATCATTATAATTACCGGTAAGATGGTAACAAAAAAATTAAAACTTTGGCAGTTTGGCTGAACTGTGTGGAAGAGAATGTGCTGGAATCACAGAAAGGGTGAGTCAGAGACTAGTATAATTAAATTTTGATAACTTCAGGCCAGCCTATGGCAGTGTCACATCCATGGAAATTTGGCCTGGGGTAAGAGGGCAAAAATGCATGAACCTGCGGCCTATGGAAACAGCAGTGCTAATGGCTAAGAGCTACCAAGCAGCATGACAGCTGAGGTCACTGACCTTGGTCTGTGACTGGGCGACAGCTGATCTGCATGGGGGAGTCCCACTCCCCATTCTGACAGGTGAGGTATTTGTAGTCCCCCTTCAGCACGTAACCCTCGTTGCAGAAGTACTCGATCACGGTGCCCTGGGTCAGCCGGTGGCATGGAGATGGGTGGCATATGTAGCCCCCATTCTTGGGCTTGAAGGGTGGCCAGCAAACTGCCAATGGCATGCGAGACAGCTTCGATAATCATGTGGTTTCTCACATACACATGTGCAGACACACGAGATAACGCTTTGGTATTGATGGGGATGCACACACATGTTAAAGTGCTCCAGATATCACGAGACCTCACACTGCCAATTATAAACAGGGAGATCAGCCACAAAAAGGCATTCGGCATTCGCTCGCACACACATGCAAAAAAACACTGTCAGTGGAAAAAGGCGGCTTTGGTAACCATAGGACTAAAAAGCAGGGCATGAAAACATTTTCCCACAACTGCCTTGTTCAGAGCAGAGTTGCAGCTCCTTTCTGTTCGTTTGTATGCAGCCATAACACAAAAAAGTTAAATAGCGTTTTCCCAGGGTAATTAAGAGTCTTATTGTATCTGATATTCCCGTAAACAATACAACAAAAATGTTGAGAAGCAAACTAAATTTAAATGCTTGTAAACAAGCCTGTAACACCATATAATAATAATATGCAGCATATCCCCAGTTTTTTTGTGATTAATGTAGAAATAATTTTTGAATTATTGAATGAAAGTTTGAATGAACTTAATGAATAAAAATTTTACAGGGACACATTTGTTGATCAACAATCCTCCTAGAGCGATGGATGCTGGGCTGCACAATTAAAGTGAAGCAGTACCAGCAGGAAGACCAGGTTCCATCTTCTGAAGTGAATCTACTGAAAGATGGAACTTGCAGTCCAGCCTCTCCAAGTATCTTCCGCCACGTCATGCATACCCGTGAGTTTGGTCAGCCTCGTGCCAGAAATCCAGAACAATCCAGTTTATTGAAGCAGGCAGAAACATTGCTTGTCACCTTTTAAGCTACCTTATTGGATTTCACCAGGGTGAGATGTCTGCAGGTGCTACACTGGGCAATGTTTGGAACATGTTTGAATAATGTCTGGAGACTAGCTGGCTGTAAAGGTTATGGTAGAACATAAAAACACTGACAGGAAGTGGGCGTTGTTCTAGCAACCTAGTGTTTGTAGTATTTAATCTAACTTAAAGACTCTAATCTCTGAACACCAGCAACTGACCCGAGTAGTATCTACGTCCACCCAATTAAAAGTAGTAAAAACTCTAGTAGCATAAAACTATTATATTTATAGGAAGCAAAAAGGATTTCAGTTACTATTCTGATGTAATTGTTCATTAAGCCAAATAGTACAGATTAGTCTAAAACAGATTCAATTTCCTACAAAAAAATGTGACTGCAACATTGAGATTCCTCAAACCTTGCTACAAAATACACCATTGATCACACACAAGCGCTTCACTCGTGCCAAGTTAAACCATGCTGACAGCTCATGCATCTGCCCCCATGAGAAGAAATTCATAAGAGGTAGAGTGTGGCAGCTTATAACCAGCAATGACCGACTGAAATGAGCACTGACTCAGGAGTTCAATCGTCAGCTACACAGGCGGCGTTGCCGTAACATGCATCATGACTTGGGGAAAGGCTGCGGGCAGAGGGACATTATTGGCTCACCGTCCGTCCGTATGCAGCGGGGCGGTTCAGAGGACCAACGGCCCGAGGACATGCAGGAGATAACCGTGGGCCCATCCACAGCGTAGCCCCGGTCACAGCCATATTGCAGCACCGTGCCCAGGGGGAGGAAGCCCCGGTTGGTCTCTGTCAGGTTCACCCAGCTGTGGAGGATGCTGGGAGGCCTTGGACATTCTGGGGCAGGGACAGGGAAGCTCGGTTAGCGATGCTTCCTCAGCCCCCACCCTCCACCATGCAAAACTCAAAAAACAAATTAACAAATGTCCAATGCACTGCCAATGAGCACTGGAGGGTGCTGCTATATCTAGGGTGAATGACAAGGACAGTGACTGAGCAGCACGGAAGCCAGTGGGCCTCCATCACTGCCATAGCTATAATACATAGGTTTATAATTATATCTTTGTGGGGACTCTCCATTCATTTCTATGGAGAAAACTCTACTCCCAACATGATGACCTTAACCTTAACTATCCAAAGAAAATATGAGACTTTTGGCATTTTTTGGTTGACTGCATTCACAGATCTTTGTCCCATCAATGTCAAAATAACATGTTTTTAATCACATTGTGGGGGGACATTTGCCCCCACAATGTAATAAACATAATCCACACACACACACACACACACGCCAAGCCCAGGGCAGCACACTGTGGTTAAGCAAACACAAAACCAATACTCTGCCATCTATAAAAAGATGGAAAACTTCCTTTAAATTTCTCAGTTCATTCAGGTTACATGTGCGCCAACTGGAAAATGGGCTTCTTTCAGCAAGAAAATACAGAGGAGACGTTTTGTCTTGCCTCACTTGATGGTCAGACTTGCAATTTTTAAATTCTACCCTGGAGTCTAGCTCAAATCCCACAGCACAAGTCTGGGGACCTTACAGAGGACGCCTCACCAGTAACCAAGGAAACGTGCGGTAAAAACAGCCCACATCAGCCATATTACTTAACCCTTGCACAAATTTTGAAAAAAGTAGCAATGCAACATCACAGCAGTAGCAACTTAACGCCCATCCCCAGCCTTCCTGTTTTCAGTACACCAAGTGAGAAGGTTCGGCGTGGCCTCCCCCACTGACAGGAAACCACACGCTTAGCTGTGTTTAGCCTTACAGTGATGCAGAGGGAAGGAACTGCTTCCCAAAGTACTGAGATCGATCACATTTCAACCTTCTGTAAACAGCGTAATACTGTTTCTGGGAATTCCACCCTATTTCCATGATGTTTTCCTCTGGAACAATTCCATTTTGGTTCTCAGGAATTAACACTTTCCGTATTATAACATTTGACATAACATAAAAAGGTTTAATGGCAACCCTGTTCCATTTGCATGCAGGACTGAAAAAGGTAGTCAGGCTGCAACAACCAGCACCGAAACCCGGAAAACCAGGCATTGCCCAGATGCCTGGGCTACTACGTAAAAAGGTTCAACCAAATATAATTTGTTTTCTCGAAAACATGCCTCTAATAACACAAGCAGTTACACAAACCCACAAATGAAAGAATGAACAAAAATAACTTAATAATAAACCACATAATGCCAAAGGACAAACTAAAAAGGCCCCTTGGGACTGAAAACATCAATAGTTAAACCACAGCGAAAAAAGGCAAAGGAATATGGATAGAAGGGAAATGGCACAGAGATCATAATTAAGGTTGAAGGCACAATGTGGCACTTAGACAAGCTGCTGTGCAGCAGAGATGCCAAGCACCACAGGTGTAAAGACTGCTCTCCCAGAGCCTCAGCTTCAAGATAAAAACCAGTCCCTTAAATGTGGTGTTCAGGGAGACTGCTGAACGTCGTTTCTGTTGCTGAAATAACACTGCCTCTCATAGAATGCAAACTTTTTGCACAAAGCAGGCAGAGTTTCACTTCCTACTTTGCAGAGAACACAGTGGGAGAGTTCAACAAGTGAACCTACTGCTCACAGACAATCTAGAAACTACCTTGAGCACAATGCAGATGGGTTGAAGAGGGGGCTTCTCTTTGAATAGCATGAGAACCTTCCTCCTACTGATCTGAATAAAAGCATTGGAGCGTTCTTGAAGCATAGAAATATCCTTCGAAAAGAAAAGCTAGAAAGTCAAAAATCCATGTCCACACATTGATTTGCCTACAACAAAGATGATTGGTTTCCAGAACTGCATTAAATGGTGTGTACAACAACGCAACGATGAGCTACCACTTATAAACAGGCAGGAGCCTGGGGCCTACAAATAAGCACTGTACAAATATAGGACAGCCAGCAAGATTTCAGGTGTGTAAAATTAGTCTCTGGTCAGTGTCAATTCCAAGTCTGAACTTCCAAAAGCAAACAAAGCGACAGCATGACAGCAAAAATAGATGCCTGCGTGCTTCCTTCTTAGATTGGGCAATGAACAACCTCATCCTATATCCTGTTTTCGGTTGTGTCTCTGAAGTCTGATGGTCACTTCCTGAGTAACCAGACATTATAAGTCAGCAGATGTACCCGTGGTTTGTTGCTGGGGGGAGAGGCAGAGACTGACTGTGGGGTTAGAGGTCACCAAACAGTGCAATAGTGCCATATGCAAGATGAACAAACAGATGAATGAACAGACCTCTTGCTTCTAGGGTTAAAATGCACTAAACAAAACCCTTGTGGGAATAAACACCTTAATCCACAATCGTGCCAAAACCATTATTGGCATCATATAAAAAGGCCTTCGGCTATGGTAATGCTTTGCTAACAGCTTTTGTCCTTGTCCAAGATATTGCAAGGACTGTGACTGACTCTATATATGGCTTAGGCTTCTCAAAGCCCTAGGCGGGCGTTCCCGTCAGACACAGAGCCAGCGATAAAGCCAGATCATTCAGACCTTGTCTCTTTCATTCTAGCTATGCCCTTAGGACATGGTAGCGTAGAATCAAAACCTCCTGACTGTCCATCCCATATGACGCTACAGCATGCAGTAACACAATCCCACCAAGGACACACAGGGCATCTCCAGCTCCTGGTTCTAGAGTGGAATCATACAGAGAGCCCGATGGAGGAGCAGCAGGAAGACAGAGCTAGAAGGATCTGAGGGGGAGGGGGGTCAAGTCACCAGCCCTTGTCAGGCATTGAGAGACAACCTCATCCCCTCCCACAATCTGTTACAATCCAACGTCGGCACACAGAAGGAAATCTATACACCTCTTCCAAACCGAAGCCACGTGGACTGTGGCTAAGAGGCTGTCGGTATTGGTTTTGAGGGGAACACTGGGAAGCCCCCTTAGAGACACAAACAGATTATGTTTCCTAAAGGGAAACGACGGCCTCACGTCCTTCGCATATAGCAAGAGCCTGGTAGCCTTACCTGAACCGTGACCAACAGTGGTAATGGCCAGTAGGACTAGCAGAGACCAGAACGGTCTGTTGATGTGTCCAGCATGGACGTGGGAACTTGTTGCAGGCACTACCATTCCATTGCTCATCTTTTATTCCAGCTGCAGAACAGGAATACTTTATGGTGGAACCTGAAGGAGGAAAGAAAATGTTGGCATTTGGAAAGCTCTCAGATACAAAGCCCACATGCATACTTTCTCTCTCTGTCTCACTTTCCCCACCATCTGTCCTGCAGGTCCACCGGGTAAATGTTAATTCTTATTGGATTTAATGCACTTTCCAAGGCTGGCATCTTGTGTTGCAATGGTGAATATCTCTCTCAATCAGGCTGGCTACAAACAGCCTATTGCTCTTAAGACTTAAGGTCAGTTATTACACAAAGACACTGCGCTGGCCTCAGACTAATCCAGACAGAGTCTCAGTCTGAAAGCTCATGCACAGAACAATAAAATCAGTCATCTTTTCTATTCTCCAACTCCCCCAGTAATCAATCAATCAAAAAAAAAATAAAAAATCAACACTACAGACCATGATACTTCAAAATACATGCATCGGTCCCCCTTCCTGATAATGGCTGCTAGGTTGCTCCATTGATCTCACATTAAAAGCCACACACAGCACATGGTAATTACAAGAAAATGGGATCCAGGTGCAGTTGCTTATCTGAGAAGTAAGCTATTTAAACATCTCTACATTACTTCAATCCTGATGAGGCCTTCTGTTGAATTTCTAAATACAGTACAATACACCCTAAGCTTACAATAAATAAGCTTCACCACCCACCAATGACAAATGGTTGTGGAAAAAAAACACCTGACAAGGATCAACAGGCCCCCCACAGGGGTGGATATGTGTCCCTCTGCAGAGGGTGTGAAGCAACCAACTGTGCCTGGAATAGGTTCTAAATTCTGCATTTACCAATCAGGATCTATCTTGGGCAAGATCAGCAGTGGAGAAGGCCACTCTTAAAACTGTACTGCTGAGTTCAGGTGAGTCAAGGATGTTATTCAATCTTAACACAATTACTTAAAACAATTAAAAATTAGCCTTTTTAATGAAATCATAATATTAACGATTTATTTTAAGTTTGTCTACTTAAGTTTAACACAAAGAAATCTCAAAAATGCATGTTGTAGGAAGGAATTCTTAAAAGTTTAGAACCCAGTTACAGAAATTAAATACTTCTCATCTCTACCACAGCTAATTAATGAGACTGTATCAGTGAACAGTACAGACATAAGGAAGTTACAGAGGTCACAGTTCCTGTTTTATCAGGTTTAGCTTATAAAGATATCACACTTTATGTTCCACAAAAAAAACTGTTGTACCAAGCACAAGAGTGAAAGAGTTCCAAAGATTTATCATGGATGGTAACTTCTGTTTGATCATGAATAATCAAAGAAAAAAGGAACCTTTTGCACCAGTATGCCAGACTGACTGATAAAGTTCCTACGCAAGTAATTTTGTCCTTTTCTTTTTTTTCATGTTTCTGCTTGTACACACAGATGGATTCCTGTACAGACTTCTCCAGATTTGTTCCAGAGGCCAATGTGCTCCACACCCAGATTTGGAATGACACAAAAGGCTGCGAAGTGTTTCCTTGTTATGGTTCCAGGGTGGAACACACGTGATTCCATCACAGACCTGCCCTACCACAGACACTTAACCCTTACCTCAATAAGACCAGAGCAGCAGCCCTGCCATCACTATAATGGCAATCACACATGCTTACCCTACACAGCAAGTGAAAAAATACTTTGCTGGGTTTTCAGCTTCAGAGGGAGAGGCATTTAAAAAAAGGTACAACAAAACTCACAGCTAAAAGTACCTAGACCTCAAAGGGGAAACGGGGAGTAAAATACTGTGTCCTGGAACTGAGTCTGAGTTTTGGAAGTGAACAGCCACTAAGAGATTGCTATCTGATAGGCCTGAGCCAATGCCCGCAGGTCTGTAGGGAGCCAGTTCAGCCCAGCAGAGCCATAAGATGGAGGCCTCCGCAAAGCTGTGAATAAAGGCCTTTTGTTGTGCTGCATTATGGCATGTTAGCCCCTGTGGGGTACCCTCTTCTCTGTTTTACCGTAAAGAGCAGTAATCTGAGGTGCTGCCACACGTATAGTGTGACTGAAGTCAAAGCCCTGAGTAGCGCAGCCTTATTTGGCCTGCTGGGGCTTTGCAGATAAGCGTCAGTACAGCCTGTGAGAGCCGACCGGTTATGCTGTCAGAACATCCAAATCCTGCCTTTCATGCAGGATTATTCTGATCAAAATTTTATTAATTACAACCACTGGCAAAGCACTGTGAATCATCTCGAATCATCCCACAACTATATCACCTAGAAATACTATATATGAATTTAAGCATAGTGAACGACACTATATCTACCATTCATAACTCATTTCTATTCCATCATCCTTAATTACTAGCAGTTCCTTCTGAATTACTAGAACATGTTCAACTGAAATAAACCACAAGCTGCTCTGACTGACGAGGCAGTAAAATGCATTTAAATAAATCCGCAGTGGCACTGGCATAGCGTTGGTAGTCAGTCTGAAGAGAGGAAAAGAGGAAAGAATAAAATGAGATGAAACCATTAACACACAGCTGATAAAAAATAAAAATAAAAAAATAGTGCGACTCCAGTGCAAAATATACAAGGGTAATGAGTTTAAGATGCCTCACAGTGACAAAGCTGCAGTGAACAGCAGACACCAGGTGGACAGCATTTCTAATAGCTGATAGGCAAAGATCTGAAATACACGTAGAATTTTTATTTAAGGCAGGAAACTCCTGAGGGAAGTCATGAGTCTGCGATCAGACTTATGTACCTTCCTGATATTGACGGGATGTTTCAAACGGTCAACGCTGGCCAGTTTGCTGTCCCTCAGCCCTGTAACAGAGAACCTAATGGACCAGCTCGCAAACAATAAATTCATTAAAAGACGATTAAAGCGCAAGCTTAACAATCTGCCCGTCATTTCACTTATGCATATTGCGGCCTTGAATACTCAACATCTGATGGTGATGTCCAGTACATGTAGGTGGCTGTCTCGCTACACAAAACACGGCTGCGGACCTCTGTTTTCGTGTTATAAAGCAAAAACGTAACCAATAGGTTACCTGTCAGTACTAATAGGAAAACAAAGAACCGGTCTGTTAACTGTTAAGGCACACATCATCATTTAATCAACGAAGGCAGGATCCCCCGATATTCTACGTTGGACAAAAGCAGACAAAAAAGCTAACGCTAGCCAACTAGCTAGCAGTCAACCGGCTCGAACGTCAAGAAACGCGTTAACTACGTATATGCTACTAGCTCGTTAGCCCTGTATGCGGAACTAGTTTCGAACGTGACAGTTGTACCCCCAAAACGGTAGACGACAAACATTTAAAGTAAGATGACAGGCAGTTTCCTACGTATCTTTATGCGGTATGGGATTAAAGCAAATGCCTCGTAATAACGTGGAGGTGATGGTTAAGTTAAATACACCATGACGCCGCCCAGTTAAAATAAGTTACAAAAAAATAAATTCACAGCCGACGGAAAATAGTGACATACCAACCCGGTCCCATATTAACTTCGGACAGAGAGAGAGGGGAAAGGGCCTGTTTTTAGACCGAGGAAGAACAAGGAAAAGGCGGATAACTGTTAGTAAAGCGCTCCGTCTGGGCCACTTACCAACTCAATGCCAGCTTCAGGGTCCCCCCCTCTCCTCGATTTACTTCCGAGACATGTACTTGGATTATCAGACAGACGGAAAATCGACACAAAATACCCGACGTGCCTTTTTTCCCCACAAAATAACCAAGCCTACTCGAGCCGACAGCTCCGGTCCCTTCTGCTAGCTAATGGCAGTATCGGAAACGGACAGCCTACCGTTTGTCAGGCTCCAGCAGCTGCCTCGCTTTCGTTCGGTCTCCATGGGAACTGCCACGAGCCCGAGAGTACGCCAGTTGCGGAACTGGGGAGGGGGGGACAGACGCACGGTGCGTAAAGGCTGTCGGCTGCTCTCTGACAGATCAGCTGACGGGCGGCTTGCCTGGCTGGGGGACCATAATGACGACGGGTTGTCCTTTGTATGTGCGACAGATAGCATTATTTGCGTACGCAGAGTGGAAGTTAGTTGGATTTAACTCATTCCTATCAAAAATGTCAAGTTAATTTTCTCTGAAATGTAGATTCATAGTTTAACTTTACTTTTTAGAGAACACTAGGCGACACGCACCAGTTGTCTTGTATATATTTATTTCTACCATGATCTGTCTTACAGTAACTCCATTGTTTTATTTAGAAACTATTTGCCACGTCAGTATCACACCTTCCAACTTAGGAAAGTATTATGTTTGGTATTTGGTAAATGTTTTCTCTCTACGAAGTCACAAATACTGTAGTTTAGTATTAAAATATACTTTACTGTATTTGTTCAGTTTTTCTTGTATAAACCGGATTACGCGAAGTGCAATGATAGATGACTGCTGCCACCTCATGGCTGATCCCGCAGATGAATTTGCTGGGATGGTATGTACAGTACAATATTGTATAAAGCAGTGATTCTTTGTCCTACGGCACACATTTATGAGGATGAAATTTCCAAGGTATTTTTTCCCACACAAAACACCGACGTATGCATGCTCGTAAAGGTATAATATATTATTCATTAAAAGTATATAGAGGCTATATTCCATCTAAACAGACACAATAAAATAGTAACAATACAAAGACTTTAAAATCATATTTTAATATTATATATAATATTTTATTATCAATTAGAAACAACTAGGCTAAACGAAGTGTTGTTACAAAATCATGTTTTAAAAACCCATATTTTATTAGGCTAGTTATTGTTAATTTTATTAACAATGTTAATTTAAGTTCTATAACAGTATAATGTTCGTTTAGCCTACACTGGTTAAATTTCTGTTTAAGTGTTCAGTTGTTTTGTATTTCTCAATAGGATTCATAACATAAAAACTAGGGCTGTGAATAGATTAAATACATTTGACTAAATAATTGTACAACTTTCTACAATTTTTGTTTGGCAAACTTGAACTTTGGGGTAATTCTGTACCAAGCAGAGGTACCATCTGCTGACCTTCTTGCAAGCAAATTCTTCAAGAAAAGTGTAATACAAAGAAACAAAGGATGTGGTTCATTAAAGCCATTTCTGTCTGAGCTGGATAAGGGAAGGAGCAGGAATTGAAGACGTTTGGGGAAAAATACCAGTGGAGCTTTTTGCAAGTAAATGTTTCTGGTCATTTTTCACCAATATTCTGTTGTTTCCATTTCAGATGTAATATATGGTAACTTGATTCATAATTAATAATTGGCTTTAATGACACCTTCAATTATTTATTTTTCTATACCCTAAAAGTTCCTGTAGTTGTAATGGCCAGGTGTGAAATACTGTTATCTTAATAAATTTTAAGAAATTGAACAAACATATATCTACAGTATATAATTATTTTATTAGTTATAAATGACATTTGGAGTGCAAAATAAATTCTTCTGTTTGGAGACCATGTCTTGGACCATGCGCTTCTGATATGGTGACCATGAATTTCACTTCATGTCTCTAATTCCATACTCCAAAATAAAATATGGAGTAATCAAAATGGCAAATTTGATTATATTGGATTATATAGACTAATGAAGCAACATCGGAAGAAAATAACTGAAGATATCATAAGTCAGGGGTGTCAAACTGCAGTCCTGGGGGGCCGGAGCCCTACACGTTTTTGGGTTTCCCCTGATTTATCACACCTGATTCAACTCCTTACACCTCCTTGTGCTAATTACCACACAGCTCTTGAGCTGAATCATTTGTGGGTTAACAGGGAAAGAACTAAGCTACACAGGGCTCCGGCCCCCCAGGATTGGAGTTTGACACCCCTGTCATTAGTTGATGCAAAATATCAGGGGCTAGAATTGTCCCCAGTGGTGGTGTTTTATTTTGGCTCTAATTCATAAACCATATCTAACTCATCCATAGATTTTGTTTTATTCTGGTCATAGATGGCAGCACTAGTGTTGCAATGAGTTATTTCTTAGCCGGTGCTTCACACTTGTAAAACTAAGAAAACAATAAAAATGGGGATAGAATTACCCAAACATACTCTACATGCTGAATGTCAATGGTTTCAGAAAGGTTAAATGAACAGGTGGTAGTAAGAAAGGAGAGGGTATCATATTATAAGTAGGTTTTAAAACTACGATTAATTGTGCAGCTGTGTCACTAGTGTCACAATAACATGCATGTAACACCAGTCAATGGTGTCACAGTAACGTGTAAGATGTAACACCAATGACTGTATCATCGACATTCTGGTTAAAGTGGAAGACTTTTTTTAAAATATGACTCCCCTGTGTAGAGTAAGGTGACCATGTGCAACTATTTTAAACCAATGATATGAAAGATAACCAGCCTTTACACACCACTGACCAAAATCTGTGACAAATGTATTTTTTAAATAAATTACATATATTTTTATGTACTGTAGGACAATGTTAATGATGTAGTAACAATTATCTTGTTTGTACAACTTCATAGTTATACCTTTTTAAAATAAATTGTTTTATATTATACGGTTAGAATGGTTTCTCACATTTTTAAATTTGGTTGTGTGACATGCTGTTTTTGCCCGTAGTGAGTGAATGGTGTGTGAGTGTGCCCTGCGATGGGCTGGCCCCCTGTCCAGGGTTGTTCCCTGCCTCGTGCCCGTTGCTTCCGGGATAGGCTCCGGACCCCCCGCGACCCATTGAGGATGAAGCGGGTTGGAAAATGGATGGATGGATGGGACACGCTGTTTTACAGATGTACAGCAACTATGAAACATGATAGAAAAATCAAACATATCATGAGGGAAATGTGTTAATCATACATCAACCGTGTGAATGTACAGGCTGACCCTTGGAGCCTAATATTTTAAGCATGTTTGTAAGCCCTGCAACCTCTGTAACATGATTTCCTGCTGCAATAGGAGAATAGTCCATATGCTGAGTGTTTCTCAAAATGTAAATTTACAAATCAGATAGCAAGAAGAAACCTGTAAAGCACAACTCCTGTCTGCTGCCTCCATAACAAGAACCAGCCCCCCGTCACGGCAAAAGCATTTATTCTCACAACATATCGTTGCAGTCTCAACTCGGACCCGCACACAGGGATGGCGTGTGGAGGTGAAGATTTAGGGCTGAGTTTATCCAGTTGTCCATCCACTTGGATAATCTTATCCAGGACTGACACCTGCCATCTCAGCTAGTACCCAACCCTCCATGGTGTCCTGTTGCTCTTCTCCTGACAGCCTCCTTTTCTTCTCCACCACAAGACAGAGTGGCACCCATGAAGCTGGGGAGACCTCTAACTCCATCAGCAGAGGCACCTCAACAACAGGCTCTCCCTGCATTATATCCCGCATCCCTGGGAGAACACTGGTACTACCCAGATCAGAACATCTGTCGTCCTGGATTTAGCTCATAAACCATTAAACATGCCAGTGAATCACCATCAACTCAACCTCTCATGTATCTAAAGTCCTGGTTGATTCCAGAGCTGCAGGTAATTTCATTGACACTACCCTTGCTCTCAACCAGAACCTGCCCCACTGCACATCCGAGCCCTAGACAGGGTCCTGATGGGGGCCAGATTGATAACTCATCATAATAAACTCGTTACCCTTCAGCTGGGCCTGTTCCACCAGGAAAAAGGTTGAAATTTTCCTGACTCGCAACCCAGTTGTTTTGAGTCATCCATGGCTGTGCCAACATAACATGCAGCTGGCTATCAAGGCTTGGGGCCCTGCCTGTTTCACTTCCTGCCTCCAGCTCCTTGTCATTTCCAGGACATTTTCTGTAAAGCAAACGCCACTAAACTTCCACCATACCGTCCTTGAGACTGACAGCAGACCTGCTCCTTGGTTCTGCTGTTACAGAGTTTACCCACCCGCCCTTCTGGAGCTTCGGGCAATGGAACAGTTCGTTGAGGAAGCACTCTGATCAGAATTCATCCAGCCTCCATTTTTTTGTAGAGAAGAAGGGTAGTGGACTGCATCTAAACTGTCAAGTTTAGCATCTGTCTGCCTCTCATACCCACTGTGTTGGAGCAAATTCAAGCAGCTAGTATTTTACAAAGTTGGACCTATGCAAAGTGTACAATCCGCACCCGGGAGGGAGATGAATGGAAGGTGGAATTCGTAACCACCCACAGGAAAAATGAATATCAAGTTATGCTGTAAGGACTAGCTAATGCCACAGCATTGTTCCAGTCATTGATGAACAACCAAGATATGATTGACTGAACCCTCACCATATACGTGGACAACCACCTTATTTATTCATAGATGCTGAACATATTCACCACGTATGATAGGTGCTCCAGCGACTTTCTGATCTCTCGCTGTTTGTCAAAGCTGAAAAGTGTGACTTCCACATCCAGTGTCTATCCTTGCTGGATTATATCCTCACTTCTGGTACTGTTTAAATGAAACCCTGGGAAGACTTCAAAAGTGTCAAAGTGGCCTTTACTAACCTCCAAGAAAGAGCTGCAAATTGTTGTTCTGCTTTGCAAACATCTATACAAGGTTCATCTTCGCACAGCCCTGACCCGTATATCTCATAAACTCATCTCGTACAATTCAGCCTTCCACCAACTAAAGAAAGCATTCATGCAGGTTCTCATCCTTCAACAACTGAACCCTGATCTCCCTTAGCTTCCGATATGCTTCCAGTATTGGGGTGAGGGTCATATTGTCACAGCACATAGGTACCACTCCCAAGCCACACCCATACTCCTTTTGTTCCCAGAAGTTGACCAAAACGCAGTAGAATTACAAAGTACAAAACCGTTCATTCTCAATGAGTGGAGGCAGTGGCTTGAGAGACTTAAATATCCCTTTCAAGTACTAGCCCTATGCCGAGTTTTCTGGGCCATGTTTTTTGATAACAGACAAATTTTCAGAAATGTTCCAAAAGTACCCTCTCCCACTGAGTTCGCTATAACCGTTCACGGCCGTCACTCACAACCATGGAATGTCCGAGGACATTGTGAGTGATCCTGGCCCTCAGTTCACTCCTCGTTTCTGCTGGGCGTTTTTGTCACCGCCTCGGCAAACCACTGAGTTAGTCTTCTGGCTACCACCCACAAAACAAATGGACAATGTGAGTGGCTTAACCAGGAAATTGGAAGACTCCCCCACTTGTATGATATAAAGGTCTCTGGAGGAGCAGCCAAGTATGGGAAGCTGATCACGTCCACCTGAGCCGGGCGGTACGCCACCTGTAGGCCAAAGTGGATTGTCATTGGGTTCTGTAAGGCACAGCTCCAGTCCTCCATCTCCACCTCCACAACCACGCTCCCCTCTTCACTGCTTCAACTCGCCGAAAAATTACCACCTGCAATTCATTTACATTTTCCATGATTTCCCCCGTGCATATAACCCTGTCATTCCCCACATTTCATTGCGAGGAATTGTCCCCATGAGCTATTACTGAGCCTTCCATTATCTCCCTGTACTTTCCTGAGTGCTTGTATCTCCTCCAGTGTCCTTCTGTGTGCATGTGATTCCCAGTGCCCATCACAGTAAGCGTGATCCCCTGATCCACTCCCGGTGTAGGTATGTATCCCCACTTCCCTGTGTCTGAGCATGTGCCCGCCTTGCCTTTTGACTCCGCCTCCCATCTCTTGATTCTGATTCACGGCTGCTCTACATTTGGATCCCCGAGGTCCCCATATCACATATATCCATCAGCTAGCACCAGCTTACACACCCAACCTTGATCTAACCATGGTCTTATTAATCCAACTGCAGTCACACATAAATTAATTGATTAATATTTTATAAAGATTGTAAAATGGAAATGGAACAGACGTAAGTTTCTGTTTCTACAAACACCCAGCATGTAAAAATATAAAAATGTGGCTCAGTTTTTCAGCTATACTGATTTGTGATTTGTTGTATAAGTCTTACTTTCTGAATGCAACATTCTTAGTTTCTTCAGGTGAAAGAAAAGCCTCTTCTAAAAGCTGGGTGTGGCGCTAAAAGACAAATTTTTGAAGCCTTCAGTCCCACATGTGATAGACTGATTGTGTGACAATAGTCCAGTTAAATCATTTTTGTTTTCTTGCCTAATTATTTTTCTGGCTGAGACCAGATGAACCAGGTTTAAGAATAAATGAGCCAACAATGAGCCAAGATGTTCTAGAAATATAGAAATTACAGCTCTTGGCTTGCAGTAAATGATCAGTTGCAGACCAAAAGGAGTAATTTCTGGTGGATAGTGAATGCATCCATCCATCCATTTTCTTTACTTGCTTGTTCTGTACCCATAGAACAAAAACATGCTAAACGGAATTGGAATTTCCAAATTGTCCATAAGTGTAAGTGTGTGTGTGTGTGTGTGTGTTCTGTGTTGGGTTGGGGCCCCATCCTGGGTTGTGAGTCATGTCTGAGTAACAGAGGGAAAACACTCCACACAATGGAAAATAATTGCCAGATTCTGTGTGTCAGTGTTTTTTGCGATATGAAAACAAGAACGAAGTATAAGAACAATTTCCTATATCTTCTGCTGAAATAACCCTAGTATTTGGAGCAACCATCCAAGACACCCATGCACACCTCATATAGTCAATCAATATCTCATTGACTTTTTTTAACTAATTAAATTAATTAATTAAATGTGGAGAACTTTAATAAATACATGCAATAGCTGGGGTGCCCCTGAAGAGAGGTTTGGGATCTGAAGCAGCGTTCATTTAGCCATACAACCAGATATCAGTAACTACTTGGAAACAGACGAAATTCCAGTTTTTGTTGTGTTGCTCTTCTTTTGTTATAATGCTAAATTATATTTTTGTTCCGAGCAGTATTTCCAGCAAAATGTGAATATTAATCATATTATAGTCAAGTGTAGGGTGACCAGATAATCTGTCCGGGGAACACTATGAGTTAGGACAAGATTATTTAAACTACTAAACGGACCTGTATTTCACTTCATGGAAGCATTTCTTGCTATGTCCTGATTGGTCAATCTCCTATAATCATGCATATGTCATGCATAATTTTATTGCAAAACAGCTGGATGAGTCTTTCAGTCAAAGAAACAAACCAGTTAACGCACAAGAACTGAACTATTTAGTCAAGTACAGGGGCCTTTCAGTTTGAAAGTAGCTTGGAAAACCTGAAGTAGCTTAAAGTGTCCTCCCTGACATGGATTATCTGGTAACCATAACTATGAATAAGTAAAATGCTTGCTGATAAAGTCCTCTGAGTACAAAGAACATGGACAGAAAGCCCATCGCAGGATGTAGGACTTGCCAAGTAAGGCAGAGTGCCTCTGGAACATCCCTAGAGATGCCTCATTGGGCCAAATAGTTAGTAAGGCCATGTGAAACAGGAGCGTTGTTGTACTCTTCCGGTGTTCAAGATGTTCAAGTTAAATATGCACTCTGTGTATGGCACAGTGACCTTCCAAAATGTGCAATTTAATCCAACTACATTGAATAATTTAGCATTTGTCAGATATAGCATAAACTTTAACATTTAAACAAACTTTTGCGATGGCCCATAACATTCACATAGGTTGTGAGGCCCTTTCTTTTCATTTTGTTTAGTGTGGACAACAAACAGTCAGTATTTCCCGGGGAGGCATGTTTTATGTATATGTTGTTTTATGTAGTCTGTTTGCTTCCTTTCATTTTCAGTATAAGGCCTCCAGCAAGCTAAAAGGAATTTCTCACTGACCTATAATTTTTGTGTTGTGTTTGCTCAAGCTGTGTATCCAGCCATTACTGGTGTCACTGATAGGACGTCAATGATTTTGCATTCGGTCCATCTGCAAAACAAACGTCGTGCAAAATAGATAACAGAGAATAAAAACAAAGCGCATATGGCTTTAAACAAATAAAGGACAGCGTTGTGTGTGTTGTGCAATTTACTGCCAAGTATTAAAGCGGAAGGAAATGTATAACATAATTATCATATACTTTCATGAAGAATATCAAAATAATATTACATCGAAATGCAGGTTGCGGATCTGCTCGAGGGCTTCTGAAATGGCATTGCACAGCCATGAAATGCATCCCGATTCCAGAGATTTCATTGCAACTGACAGACACCCGTGTATTCTGGTTAACCCACCGCACCCCTCCCGCATCTCCGCGATTCACGGCGCTCGGAGGAGGGACTCAACTCAGCTCCGTTCAAGGACTGAGATCACATTATTTCAAAACGCGAAGACCGCCGGGGACTTCGTGCGTTTATTGCGGCTAAAAGAGATTTAGCGGAAAACAGCGACGGTATCGGAAAGGGACACTGTTTTAAAGCATAACGTGATTACCGGTGGCCTTGGTCAACTGGTGCAACCAGTGGAGCACCTCGAGGTGAGTACGTGCGTCTTTACCATCACATGACAGCCGGCACGTTTGGCAGAATTGAGCGCAGTTCATTTTAAAAATGTACTGCAGCAGTCGCGCCGTACACATCACTTATGTTAACCAGCCTTTGTTATGTTTAAGCTATGCTATTAAATGATCAGCTTTCACAGACGCGGTGCACAGTTATATGTTTATTTTCATACATGTCAGATTACAAAATGTTACATACTTATTAATGTAACATGTTTTTCTTTTATGTCTGGCCTTTTAAATTGCAATAACACATACAACGTGACGAAATTTTAATATCGTTTCATTGTAGCCCGTCACTGACCTGTCAGCAATAATATTATGTTCAAACTCGGTCCTAGTCGGACACGAGTTGTGAACAGCATAGATCAAGTTGAATAGTATGGAAAAGCAAGGTGCTATCTGTTGATTTCTTTTAAAACCAGGCACGGCATGAGAATCGTCCAGGATGTAGTCGAGAACGTCAAAGAAGAGGGAAAATACTATCGAACGAAATAATCGTCAACAAACTCCTCAAGAGCCGTTTTTTATAGCGAGTAAAGGGACAAGTGATGGCACCCCAAGGTTTTGAGTGTAAAGGGTAATGGGGCAGAATGAAGAAAGAAAATCAAACATTTTAATTAAAAATACATTATTTCTTTATCCTAGAAACTAAAATGACTGCATTAACTAAGTTTCTAATGTTTTCTTGAAATTAAGCAATCGTGAGAAAGATTTGGGTAACACTCTAGATCACCATCATCTATGTATGCTGATAAAATACAACAAATTCATTCCTGAATTTTTGCTTCTTACGATGTACAATTACCATGACAAATTTTTGAAAAACCATTAATCCATTTTGATTAAAAAAATAGCAGGTCTATTTAACAGCTGCTAATGGGGCTGAGAGATTGTCTGTTGCATAAATCTCCCATGTTAGTCATGTGGTTTAAGTAGCTGAGTGAATTTTGCCACAATGGAAGAGAGCAGTGTTGGCAGCTGGGTCTCCATCATGGCAAACGGAAGCAGCATTCTCACCCCGGCAAACTTGCTCCTCGATTCCCGAAATACCTCCACTCCATCAGCACGGTGGGGCAACACAAGTGCCAAGGAACTGTTTCTAGAGAAGCAACTTCACAGCCAGGAACAAACCTACAGGGACTTTGTTACCACCATCCAAGTCTTCATCTTTGTAGGATCTCTTTTGGGTAAGAATCTCATTGGCTACTTGCTTGTCACATGATCTCTAAACATCTAGGCATTAATATAGTTTCTCTTTTCTGTCACTAATATTCATTTGATCAGCTAATCAGGATTGTGTTTGTTGATACTGAACCTTGCGATTGTGAAAGTTGTCTGTAAGGCTGTTTTAATAAATGGAAATATCACTGGAGCTAAGCTTCCTGACACAGGCTGTGCTAGGCTTGTCTCACTTTTACCAGAACCAGTGACCTCAACAGGGGGAAGCTCACCAAACATATTGGACAATAACAAAAGGACGTATTGGTGCGTTGGTGGCACTGAAGCCTTGCAGAGTCAGCCTGAGTGCTCAGGGCCTTATTGTGGTCTCTACATCTTGATAAGGTGCCTGAGTGTTACCCAGATCTCCTGAAAAGGAGCCAGTATCCCTATGAAACAAGTAATCAGCCATGGCAAACGCTTAATTATATGTTGGAAATGGAATAATTTGCAAGTTGATTATGCTTAGCCCAGGTAGCCTCCGTAGCTGCTGCCTTAATGTTGTTTCGGGAGAGATAGCTGGTGTCCCTAGTTGCAGCACTATGCATAACATGGCTGTTAGCATGGCTGTTAGCGATCGTAGGTCATTATCCACATTCATTGATGAGCTTCTAATGTACATTTCGTCATTCCTGGCGTTTACCTGACTTCTCTTTACCCCAGTTCATAAATGGGCCAGTTGAGTCCTTTCTTTTTTTATAGCATGTCTCCCATTTCCGATGCTAACTAGATGCTGTCGAAACAATAATGTATATCCCTGGATGCCCCTGCTGCCCTCTCCCCCGATCTAATCTGTACATCCCCAACCTCTACAATCTCTTGCCCCTCTACATACTCTCCCCACCTCTCTGAAAAAAATGTATTAAAAGCACTTTGTGTGACTTGTCTCAATGTAATCAGGTTCACCTGATAGGTGTCTGTCGCTGTCCTTTCATATAGCACTACTAAGTTCAGCTGGTTTAATTTTGTTGTGAATTGTCTCAAATTGAAATAGGCCCCAGATCAGAGCTGCCACTAATGACAATTTTTCTATGGATTAATCTAATGACTATTTGAATTTTCCTCCAAAAAATTCTAACTGATTTTTATTTTGACAACAACATACTGTTTGCCACTGAAGGTTTTTCGATAATGGACACCAGCTTTTCGGAACTATACGGACATTTTCTTCACCCACAATTCGATATTAGTAGTATGACTGAAGTATTAATGAGATGTGTATTGTGATGCCCAAGTTAGTCTCTGCAGTATCTGTATAAATTTGGTGTATCCTTCTGCTTAATAAATTAATTTAGTGGAGCGCACCACATGTGACTGTTATGAAAGCAGCATACTGAAGTCATGGAGAAGAAAGGGATGGCTCAACAACCACATCTTTCAAAAGGGGAGATATTGTGGTTAAACAAGGTAAAAGATGTTGGCAAGTGACGGCACTTTTTGTAGTCCAATACTTTTTTTGGTAAATATAGTTTTCATGTTTATTTCATTTCACAAATTATTTTCTTTTGTTTAGGGTCTGTTTGTGCTTAAGTTTTACTTTACTTTATAGCACTGGTCCCCAGGGTTGCCAACTTTCACACATCTGGCTTGAAACTCATGCTTTCAGAGTCTCACACTCACGCAAGAAATAATATGGCAAAACTGTTATTCCATTATAAACCTAAACATCAAAAGCTTTAGGGTAGTTTGCAAACCATACAAACTTTTAAGGTACTAAAATTGTTACATACATTTATATGAGTGTGCAGACTTTAAAATCTCATGCCAGCCAGCTGACCAAAGTTGACAACCCTGGGTCCCAACAAGCCCAGTGCACACAAACTAACACACTGGCACCATCAATCAATGTAGAATAAGCCCAGATTTTAGCCTAAACATTTTCACACTTATTCAATGGCAATTCTTAGACAGCAAGCAGACAAGTTTATTGGTTTAATAATGAGTGTATTTCGCAGCTGCAAGGACAAAAAAGCTCTCCGTACTAATTGTAATTTAATAAACATGAATAGACACACTTACGGTGGATTTGCCTACTCTGTCGGTCCATCATCCAGAATAGCACCTGTGTGTTTTCTCTTTAGATCTTGATGTATAGTACTAGTGCTGCTGTAGTATGTTATCAAATTTTGCACGGTGTGGACACCACCTTTCCGTTTGGTGATAATTTGAACTACTCCCACAATTAGGGAGTGATATTAAAGGATGCATTTGTTATACTGAAGTGTTTTAGAAATCATAAAGGTAATTTCTTTAAAATAATGTTACAGAAACAATGCATTTTCAGCGTCAACATCATCAACCACGTCGACTAATCATGGCAGTCCTACTCCAAATCATCACCTATTCCAGTGGTTCTCAAACTGATCAATTCGAATAAATTCCCCCACAATTTATTTTGCCAAAATGGAGTATTACCAATAAATTTCTCCCTTGGTGATTTGTCTCAAAATGAAATCAGGCATATATTTTCATAGATATAATGTTTTCAGTAAGTGGCAATAAGATCAATCAAATACTTATTGAGTTATTCCCAAGTCAAGTGTCTTCTGCAGTCACCTTTCCTTTTGCTACAACTAAGCAACATCGCTTCAATTTAAGTACATTTTGCCTCAACATTGTCTCATCGAAGTCCAGATCTTCACCCATGCAAAGTGTCCATGACGTATTGAAAAAGATCCATCACATGCTTTTTCAACTATAGTGCAAACAGTTTAAGTGCCTGAGACTGGCATTTTCTTTAATCTCACTATGCACAGTTGCTTCATTGTTGACACAGTTTGTCTCAAAATTTGACCCCTGCCAGATCTTCACTCATACATTGTCTGCATAGTTTTTTAGAAATTCTGCCATATATTTAGTTTAGTTATATTTAGTTTAGTGGTGGATCGGTCCTAGCATCATATGCATTCCCTTTGCGGGGAATACAAAAATTCGTGTTTTATAGGGGCAGCTCTGGCATCCACCTCCATGGCCTCCTCAGAAAAAATGTGCATGTGACACCCTTTCCTTGGGAGACAGGGTTGTAGAGTGCTGAGGAGTGGTCCAGGCAGTTCTATAGGGTTGCCACCAAAGACCGTAGATGTGATACTGCTGAGTTTAATGGGGCTGTTTCTACACGTCTTTTGAGTTTCTGAAATCTGTGACACACGAGCCGAAACGGACTAATGCTCAGGAACAAAGAGCTCTTGTGCTGGTTCTATTGTGTTCGTGTCATGACTTAAGATGTTGTAATTAGTGCCTGCTTGGTTTGGCTCTGTTATATGAAACTCTGTTTATCTTTTTTTATTTTAAACCAAACCACTTGATTATAAATATCGCAAATAATGCAGAGAGACATTTGTTAGTGAAACTCAGAATGAGTTTTCTGACATTCAAATGAATATCTAGTTGTTTATCAACACATGAGACTAAGGCAGGATCATAGGAACCGAGGGGGGGGGGGGAGGACATGCACCCTCCATATTTAATTTGACTTCATTTGTCCTCACAGAAAACAGACCTGAATATTTAAATTCTTAAGTTGTGTTGTCCCCCACCCCCGATCTCAAACTCACCTACATCATTCAATTATGGCGGTCACACGAAAAGCAGGTATCTTGGTACCTAGTATCTAATATTTGGCTATGTTTGTCCTTCACTATGAATGCTTTAAAGGATGCATGATACATGATACACTGTATCTAGCTTATTTATGAAGGATATTTTCCATTTAATGTGTTGTTTACATATCACATCAGTGTTAAACAGAACAGTGACCACTCAATGGGGGTGCTTCATGATCTAGCCGCAGTAGTGGAAACCTCCAAGAATGAATTACTTCCAAGTGTGAATTTGCTTTTGTGGCCTATTCAGTTCCAGCTGAAATACACTTCTGAGCATGGAAGCCCACTTGGGATAATTTCAAGTGACGTTTGTTCACATTGAGTGCTGAGAAAGGCTTGAGGTGTTTTCTGCTGAGCAGAGCTGGATTCTGCTTTGCCCAGCGTGGGATCAGAGTAACAGAGTGAGAGAGAGAGAGAGAGAGAGAGAGAGAGAGAGAGAGCATACTAGTGTTAATGCATGACCTGGAAAGTAATAGTATTGATTTTCAGCCTGCCTTTCAGTCAAACAGACAAAGTTGAAGAGAAATTGATTTCATAATCTTGTTTCCCACCAAGAACATAAAGGAATTCTAATAATGAGAGATGAGTGTTATGATTATGGGGGAAAATACCAGCCTACTCGTACTTTAGGCACTTTTTCAGAATAAAAAAAAAATTGCAGTGAACTTCCCTTGCTTCTGCCTAATAGGACTGTAAGAGTAAATAGGCACTTACTGCCTGATATGTGTTTTGCTTGATATCAGACTGGTGGTCATATGCATTTGTGGGTAACTGCATTGCATATCATTTTTACGTGAACCCCATAAAGGTCTTCATAGACATTTCATTTTTTGTTTGTCTAGACTTATTTGTTCAGTCCTCATGTCTACAAATGAAAAATACCATTGATTTTTTTTTTGCTTCCTGTGACTGAAGGGTACCTTTAAACTCAGCTGGGAGTGGAGTGAATTTGGTAGATCTGGGCTGATTTTTTTCTGCGCTCCCTAATATAGTCCCTGTAATTGTTTACTCTGGCAGTCGGACACAGTTCTATAAATAGTTCTATAGTTACAGAACAAAATTACAGGCAAACAGATTGTGACTGTGGTATAAGTCTCCTCTGAACTCACAGATGCTGATGTGAGTTAGTGACCCCCCACTCCCCAACCGCCCCCACCCCGGGAACCTCAGTCCTGCATGTTCCCTGGAGGCTGGAAGCTCAATGAACACTATCAGCTTGACTTTGATTGGCAGCGTTGACATGAATACAGTGGGCTCAATATATTTATTTTCTCCTCTGACTGAAAATGTACTAAAATACTATGAAATATAGACATTTAGTGCGATATGACGATACATATCGGATGACGAAATAAAAACGTCTATCGTTTCATGTTATGTTCTATCGTTATTTCACGGTGCCGTAAAATACACTGTTTACGGCAACATTTTTTCATCATTTGGATAACAGTTTCAGGGTCACATGTCTCGTGGGATGTGGCATTTGTGTGGAAGTTTTTAATGGACTTTATTATTTGTAACCCACAGAAGACAATTCACTAATATGTACCATGATCCACAAATATTTAACTATCCACAAATATGTATTTTTAAAATTGTGATGTGTAAACTTGTTTTGCACATTTGTGGATCACATCCAGTCTGTCAAATTGTGGACTGTGTTACATTTGTGACATCCCTCCTATAGTTATTTACAATTTTTTGTCCAGTTCCTACCGCTACGTACGAAGCCCCTAGGACGTCTGAGTGGGAAAATATTTTTTGCAATAGTTTTATGTTCCCTCTCAATAGTTTTACGATCCCAGTATACACTGGCCCACTTACTTTTTGCTGTAACATGACGGTATGAATAAACCTAAATAATGCATTTATAAGCTTCCCTCTTCAGTTCAGCCCACAGGTTTTCCATCCGATTGGGGTCTGTTGACTGAGGAGGCCATTGCAGAACCTTGATTTTGTTGAATTTTCGTCGTTTCCCATCCCATCACAGGCAATTCCATGGTGCTGTGGTCCACGTGCCGCATCACGGCCTTCAAGTCAGTCACCAGCCGCTTGATCAGGAACCTGGCGTGCACGGGTATCTGTGCCAGCCTGGTGTGCGTGCCCTTCGACATCCTCCTGAGCAGCAGTCCGCGGTGCTGCTGGTGGCTCCACTCGTTGCTCCTCTGCAAGGTCATCAAGTTCCTCCACAAGCTCTTCTGCTCCGTCACAGTCCTCAGCTTCACCGCCATCGCCCTGGACAGGTACAGCGACCCTGGACAAACGCATGGCTGGACTTCAGTGAAATAGCAGAGAAAAAATAATTTTTCACATACAGCATTATTAGAGTCAAAATCTGTATATGTAACTGTAACGTGTTCCTTGTTATTATGACTGGGAGGCCCACAAAAATGCATTTTTCTAAGACGGTGTTTCTCAAACTGGTCCTTGGGACCACCATTGTTGCTCATACAAATGTCACTGTGCTCCTCTAAAAAAGGCGCAATGGACAAAACAGGACCCAGGTACACAGTTCTGTGGTCACATGCTTCCTCATATGGATTTGGGAAGTGGCAGTGAGAGAACTTGGAATGCCTACAAAGAATTAGAAATGACTCATAAAGAGGAGAAAGTTATCTTCTATGATTTGAGGTATTTAGGTATTGATTCGGAATTCTTTGAGGTATCGATTCAGAATTTTTTTTCCCAGATCGGTGTAACACTTTCAAATGGTAAAATAAAAGATTATCAGTTGTAACAAAGGTCGATTACACCCACATTTAGACCAGTGGAATAAATTCACCAGTTCTGGAATTGACATGGAGATTTCTTCACACACTAAAGCACATGCAGGTTCTTTATATAGAAATAAAAATCATTGAGTGGGGCCAGTTAAACACCAGACAACAGAATTCTGCTGCTTTTGAAACATTTCAGAATACAGCCTTTTAACTTGAATGTGTAATGACTCCCACCTCACAGCCCAGGGGTTAAATAAGGAAACGGTCCACTGTGGCTGGGGGAGACGTCCACTAATATGTTTATTGATTAGATCCGTAGTGTCCCGCTGGTGGAATAAGCAAATCCAATACCCCGATCTGGCATTTTCACACCCTGACCTTAGTTTGCTCTGTGCTATGATGTTTTCCGTCAGTCACCTTAGCCAATCACTGACTCGTTGCTAATGGGATTATTTTCAAGCATCAGGCAGGTCCGTGGGTCTGACGAGTCCACATGAGATGCGGGTGTTTGAGGAGAGCCTCTGCGGTTCTGACCCAGTCAGAATGGTGATAAAGTCTTGCTTTGATGGGTACACAGCTGGCGAGACTGCTACTTGGTGCGGTTAGATTTTTTTTTTTTGGATCTTTTGAGGCCCCCTCGACCCTGACTGCACATGATGCAGGATGACACGGGAACACGGTGGCGGATGTGAGAGCTGACACGACGGCTGGCAGGAGGTCGGACACGGGGGCAGATGATTGGCTGATGGCGGGGTGGGGGAGGGGCTTGTCAAGAGAGAGAAGCCGCACCGTGAGGAACCACGTAGATTCACAAGTGACGGACGCCACCCGCCCTGCTTCCCCGCCGCGTGAATAATTCATGAGGGAGCGAGGTCTGGATTTATCACGCTTATCTGTTGATCTGTGCCTGAGGGGGAGAACATGCTCCGTGCTTTCCAGTGATTGACGGCGAATTTAAGGCGAGTGCTCCCGAGGGCACGAAGACTTCTGAAAAATTCAAAGCAAACGATCTATTGCGGTAGACAAGATTGTTTTCACATTTATCGATGAAGGTGGAAAAATGTTGATTGTACTAGAAATATTAAAATGACTAACAGGGTATCCTTAGTTCCCCAGTCTTTATAATACAGCATGTAAGTTCGGGCTGGAAGCAGGCAGGTATGTTAGTCGCTAGTGTTGAACTTCACTGTGAATGTTCTTCACTGTGAATGTTCTTCACTGTGAATGTTCGTCACTGAGGTATGGATTCCCTGTCCACCCTGTATTTTCTCCTTTTTTACCCCCCAGATACTACTCAGTTCTGTACCCGCTAGAGAGGAAGATATCAGATACCAAGTCCAGAGACCTGGTTATCTACATGTGGATCCACGGCGTGGTGGCCAGTGCGCCAGTGTTCGCTGTGACCAACGTGACGGACGTCTACGCCACGGCACTGTGCTCGGACGGCCGGAGCCGCTCGCTCGGACACCTGGTCTACGTGGTGGCCTACAACGTGAGCACGGTCATCCTGCCACTGGCGCTGGTCTTCTTCTTCATGGCCCTCATCCGGCGAGCCCTCAGCGCCAGCCAGAAGAAGAAGGTGATCATCGCAGCCCTGCGCACGCCGCAGAACAGCATCTCCATCCCGTACGTGTCGCAGCGCGAGGCCGAGCTGCACGCCATGCTGTTGTCCATGGTGCTGACCTTCATGGCGTGCAGCGTGCCCTACGGCGCCCTGGTGGTCTATCGCTCGCTGCTGGGCATCTCTGAGGTGTCAGCCTTCCTGCTGCTCACCGCCGTCTGGCTGCCCAAGGTGTCGCTGCTCGCCAACCCGCTGCTCTTCCTCACCGTCAACGGCTCGGTGCGCCGGGGCCTGCTGGGCGCCGCGGTGCAGCTGCAGCGCCGCTACAGCCGGCGTAATGCCGTGCGCTCGGAGGGCCTGGCGGAAGGGGCGGGCGAGCCCGGCGTCCGCTCCGGCAGCCAGTTGCTGGAGATGTTTAATATCGGCCAGCAGCAGATCTTTCGCGCCGGCGAGGAGGAGGAAGAGGATGGGAACGTGAACGAGATGCTCCCCGTGGGCCCCGGGGGTGCTTCGCATCGGAACGGCCCGGAGGCAAGACCGCTGCAGGGGCCCGCAATCAAGGGGGTGGCGACGACTGCCGCCACGCCTCCCCGGGCCTCCCCGCCGCAAGTCTGCGCAGAGTCTTCCTCCCAGGTGGCCCCGGCAACGCCCTCTGACCCGGATGAGGGGAGCGCCAAGTACTCCACGCAGTTCGGCTTCGGACCTTTCGAGCTGCCCCCCCAGTGGCTCTCAGAGACCAGGAACAGCAAGAAGAGGCTCCTCCCCCCACTGGGCAACACCCCCGAAGAGCTCATTCAGACCAAACAGCCCAAAATCCGCACGACGGAGCGACGCATTAGCAGGAACAACAAAGTCAGCATATTCCCCAAAGTGGAGCCCTGACACCTGATTGGATCCCAGCATCCAGCACCCGCCCCTTCCTGTTTGACAGTTCTTCTCTGGAAGACCAAGAATCTGTTTCAGAAACACAGAATGCTGCAGATCCATTCAAAACAGTATTCGGTTTCACCCCCTCCCTGTTATGATGAATTGCTCTTAATCACACTGTGATCTGACACTTTTGTTGTTTGTATTCGTATGCTGAAAGCTTCCAATTTTTGGAGCAGAAGCAGTTAAAACTGTGGTGTATGAACTCATCCGCAGCTTTGTCACTAGAGTGCTGGTTCTGAGCTGCACATGTGTCACGGGATGTTTTGAACCTTGTCACAAGAAAAAAGGCAAATGATATTCTTTGCCTGTAACATCGTGCGGGTCTCTTTCATGTTTTCCTCACAGTTGCACTGAGAAAACTGATGGAAATATGTGGTCCTTTAACAGTTTAAAACAGCTTTAAATGTTACTTTTAAATGCTGGTTACTAGTCAAGTGACTAATACACTGAGCTATTTAAGACTCCGACTTTCCAGAAGAATAGCCTATTGTTAATTTGTATTCCGAACTTCCAGCTTTTACTTTTGATTCTTTCTGTATGTTTACTGAATAGAGTTAAAGGAAAAAAATGTTTAATTCATAAACATTTAAAATTTGTTTACTTAAATCATGGTAGCTGTGATCAGGGGGGATGATGTTATTGATTCTTACCGAGTTTAATGTGTTTAGCAGACTTTCCATTTGTTCAGAGAGTATTTCCAATTTAAAACTGGGAACAGGGTTTGAATTACACAGTGGCTTTTGGGGGAGCCCTAACTTCCAGTGTGAAGCATGACTTCCCAAGTCACATGCACATGCAGACGTATACGTGCACAGCAACGCGGTCAGTAATAGGGTTACTGCGAAAAACATTCTATTACTACTGCAGGCAGTTAACATATTTATACTATTATTTTTTTATTTCAGGAACCTTAATGTACAAAAAATAAAATATAATCTATAATACAAAAGTGGATAATTTTGTAAAACTTCCCCAAAGGTCTTTCAAGGGAGCTCTGGTCCTTTTTTTTTGGGGGGGGGGCGGGGGTTGAGCTTCCCTTAGCTCCTCCGTAATTCAAACCATGACTGGGAGGAACCTGTAAAAGGAGACAGAAGAAAATGTGAACATCAACAGCACAAACCAATTCATTGTAATATTTTTCTGCCAGTAATATTTATTTACAGGTTGTAGCCAATGATATATGCTTACATGATAAATGAGGCTTTATATGGCAGCACAAGCTTGTTTGTACGAGGTGCTGGGGTATGGAGAGTCACATCTGTACGCGATCACGCGAGTCATTATAAACCCCCATTCATTTAGTAAAAATTGTTGCAGGATTCATTTCTTGTCATATAATCCTATTTTGTATAAACAATATAGTGTTCAAGATTACTTTGACAGACACTTGTATGAGATGTACATGTAATTATGAAATGACATTTTTATCAAAGAAACCAGTGGACCAAATAATTGCTGTTCATTTACACAGAATTTCACCTTTATGCTTTCCTGCTAATGTTTTCTTAATTACCACATAATGTCTCATGTATAGAGATCGTCAGTATCTTTTTTTTTTTTTATTGCTTGTGAATTTCTAATCCTCAGTTTTCCCAGAAATCCTTGGTGGTGAAAGGTAAAAATTAGTGTACATGACCGTGAAATGCTCACAGTGAGTTGGGTGCGAGTATGGGCTGTTGGAAGGAGTTTTGGAAACAAAATCATGGAAAAAAAAATAAAGCTTTGAATCAGAGCTATGACCAAAAATAACTAAAAGAGATGTTCTTATAAGGCGAGAGGTTTGTAAAACTGGCCTTTATACATGCACAAGACAACTGAGGACTTTGAAATAAGTTAATAAGTATTTCCTCACATTGTGTAGAGAATGGCTTGTGCATCCTAAAGTTTTATCAAAGTGATAAGGTCCATCAGTAAAAGTTCACCATCCGCTGGTGCCGAGGACTTTTACATTCCAGTCGTTGAGTCTGATGGACCCCTTGAGCTGCCTCTGTAATGACCCTCCAAGCCGCAGGGTCCTTTCTGCTTTTCAGCGGGCGTCTGGTCTTACTGCCTGAAGACAAATGAGGCTGTGCCACAGAAAAGGGAGCATTGAGCTGAGAGAAGACCTGATTTCACTGATGAATAAGGAACGACGACTCCCGGAGATCAGTATCAGGTAAAGCTGGTGCTTTCGTCGTCGCTAGATTTCACCCCCTGGAGACCGCATCTCACATTCCCTTCTCAAACTGTGTACCTCAGTGACAAGGTCTAACAAATTAACCCTGAGGTCACACTAAACATGCACTGCCATTGAAGGGATAAATGGATTTGCACAGCAGAATTTGACCCTGTTGCCTAAAGTGGCCAGTCTGGAGTCCGGCATGTCGGCTTCCCAAAGCGGGCTGGTCTGTCAGTGGTCATCATTCTACAAAAACATTACAGTCTATTGCAGGACAATGATGTCCAGCCAACGCGCTTTTATGGGTACAGAGTGGGCTCGCTAACGCGCTTTTATGGGTACAGAGTGGGCTTGCAGTCAACAGCCGCGTACCGGTCGGACTTCACAGCTGGGTTTTCCTTTCTCTTCCTTAATGAAGTGCTGTTCAGACCTTCATGGGGTTCCTCCAGCGTTCTTTTACTGCCAAACTAATGGCAGAATAGCTGTTTCTTACTGCCATCTTCAGGCTTTACTGACTGATTTCCACCATAAGGGCTTTTAATCCCAAATTCAGCCCTCTTTCACATATTTCGACCGATTTAGTCAGACATATACTACCAGTCAAAAGTTTTGCACACCCTGAGATTTTCTACATTTGCATTTTACCCACATAACATTTACTCAATATTCTTTGCCATCAAATACATTTACAATATGTTCCTTTATTAGGAAGAAAATGTCATATGTTTGATTCATCAAAGTAACCACCTCTAGCAGTTATAACAGCAGAGAAAATTCAAGGTATTTTTTTCTACAAGGGACATTAAATAGTGCTCTGTTACATGGGATGAAACAGTTAACCAGTGCGTTTAAAGTTAAAGGACAGCCTAGAATTTGACTACGCAGTCACTATACAACCAGTCCATAGGATCTCAGACATGCACTGTTACATACTTTTTCCATATTACAAAGGAAACTTGTTTTATATTTTCATTTAATTTCATACAATTACATTTCCATATAACTGTTCACTCAACTTTCCAGTGCTTAACAAGAATAAAAATTCTGCAGTTTATGAAGTAAATGGAAAAATGGTTAAAACCTGTAGTGTGCAAACACTTTGGACTGCTAGTGTATGTTCCATGAATGTATTTTGAACTGTAGGTTTCATGTTATTTTCCCCCCTGGATGATTTGCTGTGGGTTCTTGTTGCCTTATCCGTTTTTCTTAGGTTATTTTATAGTTGTAATGCGATTGGTAGTTGTAAGACCCGAACTTTGAAGCCAATTTATTGTGCTTTTATTTGAGCTCAATGATTCATCATGTGTTGTTAGCGGGGGTGTTATTCGAGTCTTCTGCTGAAAGCAGTGTCACATAAGGCTGCCTGCTTGTACAGGGTAAAGCCTTGTGCTGATGCTGTCTGTCTGCCGCCTAATGCAACAGCCTTTAAGTTGACCTCTTGCCTTCTAAATAAATATAAAGATAAAGCTTGTATTGAAAAGCAAAGGGTGGAGGGGGGGTCCTAGACCAGAATCATTCGTATAACAGTCCATTCAAATACTCCTATTAGAGAAGGGTGACAGACAATCAGTGTTTTTAATGCCAAGTCTATTTGTATGTGTGTGTTTTTTAATGCTGCCGGAACTATTCCGCTGGAGGTGTAATTTATTCTGTTGAACAACCGACTGCAGGCTAGGTTGCCATGACCTCATCCGCGATCACAGATTTCGCTGGGTGAGCTCCCTCTTCAGCTGTGTCACTTATGGTTCAAAAGGGTCTTTCAGTGGTTTAAGTGGACAGCGTTGGGCACCAGTCTTCCCACCAATTAGCAACTCTGCTGTTAACGTCCTTGTACGCAACTGCATTCACGAGGCCGGTGTGAACAGAGTGAGAGGCAACCCTCATGCTTCTACTATTTCAAGAGGACACAGGCATACATTTAGACTGAGGCAGCCACATGACATCTGTTTCCATGTAAGGGGGGGGGGGTTCCCTTGGTGCCAGAACATTAGATAGACCCACTACCTCTCTCAGCCTAGCTGGATTACCAAGATGAATGAATTATTGGCGCATTATATTGTAAGCCGTACATTGTGCAACAGAAATGAGACAGTGTTGTGTCACACAGCACTCTCACGAAAGACCCTCGATCCATCACCGTGGGTGGAATGGAATTTTCCCAGAGAGTTCAGCTTTGCCTGCCATGATGCAGCCGGTCTGATTTTGACAGACAGCTTAATTTCGAAGGGTTGCGGGACACAGTGCCTGTCAGGAAGTGTGATTTTTGTTGCCAAGTTGCGAAGCCGCAATGTTACAGCCAGTCAAGGACGGAAGCGACTTTGTTAGTCTTAACTTCATCTGCCCTAGTTTAAGTGCTGCACTCTTGTTTACATTGGAGAGTCATTAAGAACACGGCTGATAGTGGGAGATAATGAATTATAAATGTAATCTATTTAAAATAACACTTACCAATGGCTTTATCTTTGAAATGTATTTTTTCCAGACATATCCCCATGCTAAAAGCCTGTAGCTGAATATTTATTCATTGCTTTCGTAAGACTTTTTTTTAGTCTATAATTAATGACCAGGTTTCTTTCAAAAGCTACTTTTCAGGAACGCTGAAATAATGATCTTTTGTGTGGCTGGTGTTAGCTGTAGCATAGTAACGCTATTACACAGGTCACAGAATTACTTCTGAACTTGCATATCAACAACTGTATTCCCAATGCTGTTGTTGCCATTATTATTACAGGAATGAATCCATCCACGTGCAATAGCAAGGCCCTGATGACTCCCGGGCTATTTAGCTGTCCACAAAGCTCTGGATTATGCAAACATATGTTGGCCAAGACTGTGACTCATGCAAGGCAGAATATCCCCAATTGCAAATAAAAAAAAGGTCTGATGGAAACAAAGAGATCTGGTGGAAACTTTGAGAGGGGTTTTTGAATGTTTTTTTTTTTTTTAGGTTGAGTCTTAGCCTGTCATGTGCAGCCATCTAAAGGAAGAGCAGTGCTACCCCAAAAAGCACCTCACTGGTCAAAATGGATCAGTTTTTGACAAATGCGTAACGTAAACAAAACGATAAACTAGTCAAATATAAGGCATTTATTATACCAAGCAGACCTAGCAATACTTTTCACGTGGCTTTTATAGTTCTTTGCAAGCTCATTAGAATTACTTTCTTCCCACGTGTCCTGATTATACAGAATTAGAGCGTTTAACCAAAGTTCCATTCCGAGCAACTCTGTTCTGTCCACAGAATACAGGCACAGAACCCTCAGGGGTTACAGGTTATATAAGCACTGAGGAATATGAATGGCTGTGAAACTCAACACAGACAGCTGAGGCTGAGGAGAATTATTCTTCTGTATTCTTCTTAAGAAAGAAAATTGGTGCAAGTCGTGTAGATACTGGAAAAAGGCTACCCCGCAAATGGAGGGCCAACCCAATGCAAATGGTTTGCATATAACCGAATGCACTTATAACCATGCGTGTCAGTGCATCAATAGATATTATAAAGACAAAATACTCCCCAGCAGGCGGCCCAGCCAGCTAAAACAGTCATGCTGGGAAGGTGGGTTGAAGCCTAGGTTAAGTCAATAGCTGGGAGTTCAGCTGCAGTGGAAAAGCACATTGCTCTATGCGGAGCATAACCTGCTTTTCACCTGGCTGCCGTGTCAGCACGTCCCGAAAGAGATGCGGCACTGGTCCCACTGGCACTGACGTGTGAGGGAGCACTGGGCTTGCTCGGGCCACACACCCACAGCCCTTAAAAGGTCCTAGCAGGACCAGGGAGCTTTGAATGGGAATAGGAAAGAGCTAAATTAGACTGAAACTATCCAATGTGAATTATAGTCATTAAATGCAACTGCAGACTCCATCATCTGTTTCTAATGTGCTTTCTTTTCCCCAAGTGGTTTACATTGTTAGCCGTGTAATTCCTAGGGCAGCACAGAACCTATTCCGAGCTAGAATGCCCACCACACATCACAGGGGGAAAAAGGATTAATTAAAGTCAAATACAGGCAAAGACAAAGTGACTAAGGAAAATCACCAGCCCCATGCAGTCTATGTCAAGGTATGGTCTCCTAGTTTGCCCAGATTGTATTCTGCCATCTAGTGGATGAAAAGTAACACCTCCACCGGTAACCCACAGTAGATCGTCCCACAGTAAGATGGAACATGCCTGATGAAAATGGCTGCTGTCCACACCAGAAATTTCAGTGTAATTCACAGCAAATTCAGGAGAACGGCCGATTCCCCACACTGTCGCAAAGCAAATACTATTTTTAATATTTGCTCCTGTTAGTTTTAAGTTTTATTTGTGTGTGTGGGGTTTCTCCTGCAAGAAACGGCATAAGCTGCTGTAAATGTCAGGCTTGGCATGATGCCGTCTCTTTATTCACAACCTGGTGAAAATTCTTTCCGGCATCAGCTGTACAGTTCTGCGTGTCTTTTACACGGGGCATAGCGAATCAAGCCTGCTGGCTAATGCAGCACTTAGGGTGATGTCATTTCCTGTCTTTTTAAAAGGCTCACAGCAAAGCACAGCATTTGAGCCTCTCTGCACGAATGGCCGACTGCCAAGCCAGAGCCGTGATACCCAGAATGCCCTGGACAATAATGTGATTCGATAAGATCAAAATCGAAGATCCGCTTTCCTTAGAATAGTGAGCAGATATTAAAGGAATCGTTTCTACAGCTAACCGGAGACTCTGGACCCCTAGCAGGATACGGCAGTACTTGAGACGCCGCTCTCAGCTTCCACAAGCTAGTCGAGGATTTTCCCCATTGTTTTTGCCCGAGCATGGAAGGCGTAGGTGTATTGATCACATGTGAGCAGAAAGTTAGAAAAAGGAAGTTCTAGATTTGGTAGGCAAGGGGATAAGTGAACAGACAAAAGCCCTGCACAAAGCAAGATTGATTCAAAGAATGAGGAAACATTATACAAGGTGTATGTTACAGGGGCAGTTCAAGACAGTCATCTTCCAGTATACAGTGGCATATCCACACAAGAATAACTGGCTTCTTTTTTCCTTCTAACCTCTTCCCGGTATAAGCTTTCGACCCTGCAGGGGAAGACTGTCCAACCCCCAGGGTGGGTAATCAGTCACTCACTGTGTCCCTATGGCATTTTTGACGTTACATTATTTATGGAAGCCACTCAGCATCCCCTGCTGGCTGAAAGACTCCCAACAGGCCACTCTGTCACACACCCATCCAGGCACAGAGATCGGCAGGAATTCGGCACAACTACAGGCAACAGAGACTTGGCTGGAACCTCTGCCACAGCACATTGAATGTTGAGGTTCCTTCTAAATCGTGGACGAAATCTTGCAGGTTAGCTACAGAATCTCACTCACATCCCACAGCAGTGCAGCAGGGAAGGGGACTCAGGAGACAGGAGGAACGAAGCTTGCTGGGAAAAAAAGCTGCACAAAAGAAACCTGGTTAGAGGCAGGCAGTCGACTCATGACAGGTATCCTTCAGTATTCCCTTACGGGTAGGAAACTGCACTCGCCTCAGAGCAGCCATTCATCTCCACCAGCATCCACCACACATGCAGATTTAACCACGATTCTCTATTAGTGTCCAGCTCAGGCTTCACGCCTGAATCATTGTTTGGGACAATCATCGATTGCTAACTGTGTCCCATTGGCACTACTAAAGGTGCAGTAACTGCCAGCGCCTGAGCTGCTGATCGCCCCCTGTTGGTGAAGGGTGGATTCGCAACAAGCTTTTGCATCACACACTCCACTGCCAGACAGATACCTTATCTTATGCTCTCAGCATATTCACACTCTGTATGACAATTATTTCAATCCCTTTGGAACTCTTTGAACCAAAGAGTTAGTTCATGATTTAAACAGATTGTCTATAAATGTCGCTAATATTAAAACAAGTTGACTAGTTTTTTACTGTCTTTTGTTTCTCTCTTGTAAAGAAAATATTACATGGAGAAAAAATTTGGAGCCTCAAATGGATGGATGGAAAGACAAATTACGTTTATTTTTGCAATACAATATGGTCATTTGGTTAGTTTATTCATTAGTAAAACAAAACTTGAGTGCTAATAATGAGTGCATCGTAATTCTTTACAGTGTACCGCAACTGAGATCCATACATCTAGCATGGACAGTAATTGATTGAATGGTGCGTTTTATTTTTAAATGGCCACAACTTCACTGATGAACACCCACTTTGAATAAATTGTCCTTTTCTATCAATGTATAATTAAAATCTGAAGTGTCAATTAGGGTCAAAAAATCAATTTGAGTAAAGGCACAGGGCTTGCAAAAAAATTAATAATTATAGGACGTATATGTCTCTGAAAATGAGAGGCAATTTAGAAAAATGCTGACTATTACAATACTATCAATGGCTCTCAACTGATTATAAAATCAACCTAGAATGGTTGGAGCAGGAGAGAGAGAGAGAACACTGAGCAGGAAAGACAAAGAGGGAGGAGAATGAGAGAGAGAGAGAGAGAGAGAGGGAGAGAGCCCACTCCTTAGATGGAGAGTAAAAATCACCATGGCAACAACATTCATTTACCCTTCAGTCCTTTCAGTAATCATTCCTGAATATAATACTATCCCTATCTGCAAGAGCAGGAAATTGTATAAAATCATTTTCATTTGCAATAAAAGTTCCCTTCTGCTATCAACATATATATCATTGTAGTCATTCAAACTTATTTTGCATAATTATAGCTCAGATCATTTTCTTAACATTCGTCATTTTTGCAAGCATGCATATTTTAGGTTAAAAATAGCCACTGTGCACAATTTGGGGGTTCGCATATGGTGGGTAAGAAGGTCAGCTAGAGTAAGCTTTTCTTGTTGTTGGACACTTCATCAAATCATTAGAAACCTGAAGACCTGAACACCTACGCACACAGAACATGAAATATTTTAGAAAGATTCAAAATTTTATTTGATAACTTTTCATTGTTTGTGATACGACATTCCACCAGAAATCCGGTCCACAGCAGCAGGTGCTCAGGATCATGTAGTTTCCTCATAACAGTACCAACAGAACAAGGCTGGCAGCCAATAACTGCCCCACCCAGGGGCCAGGACAGCATTCCCAGCAAGGCTTTAGACCCATCCTGATAAAAAAGGGCATGTGAGCTCAGTATGCATTCTCTGATCTACAGAAGAAAACTGGGATGAAGACTGTTGCTTTAGAGCAAGAGATGCTTTCTCTTGAAATGGCAAGGGCCACCTCTGTGTTGCTGCAATGTTTCTTTCTAAATTCTCCTTTTAAATGTACTTCGTACCATAAGGGGTATTTGCCTGCACTCTTATTTTCCGTATTTCCTTGTCTACCACACTGAGAGGGAATGTGGGTGAGAAGAGATACTATAGCTGACCTCTGAGCTCTTATATGCGAACGGATCTTTGCAGCTTATGCTGCAGTACCAAATATAGATATTCCTAAAAATGGAGTTAGGATCATCACCAGCTTATTTTTCCCTGGAAAAAAGGAGAGATGGCTTGCTACTTGCTTTTTTCTAGTGATGGACAAAATGACGTTTCATGAACCGTTTGCTGTATTTCTTAACCCCACTAGATGGTGCTCTTGGTTTGCTTTGGGGCATGCTTTGTACCCTCTTTTGAACAGACAGCACCATCTAGTGGGGTCAAAAAATACTGCAAATGCTTCAAGAAGCATCATTTTGTCTATCACTATCTATTTCTTACCAAGTCACCATTAGGGTATACCTTACTCTGTTCAAGGTAACTATTAAGAAAGTAGTGCCAGCATTAAAGCCTGGCTGGTTAGCTGTGAGACTCAATTGGCCAAAGTGTTTTGTCTCCTCAATTGCATGGTTTAAGCACAACGATTTCCTCTGATGACTTTGATTCAGTGAACATTTAGCACCTAGTGTTCCTGGCCCAGGTGGAGAATGAACAGGCTGACTAGGAAGGTAAGTACCTCTCCACAAAGACCTGTGCTGATCACCTAACATGTTCAGGGTTCTTTGCATCTTCATATTTTAGAACACTTCCTGGTAGTTGAGGGGACCAGAGTGCATGGTGGCCTCCCTATATTTAGTCTATAGTGAAAGTTGGACAGAATGCATTTCCTTCACAGGATGTGGGACTCTATCTGGTGAGTATTCAGGGTTAGTTCCTCATTAGGTGTGGGTCTGTTGACCCCAAAACAAGGTTCAGGCAATCAGAGGTGGAAAGTTCAGGTCCAGAAAGTACAAATCCAAGCCAAGATTTTCTTTCAACCAACCAGTTGAGTATAAACAGTCACAGAGTACTCAACTGGTTGGTTGAAACAAAACCTTGGTTTGGATTTGTACTTTCTGGACCTGAACTTTCCACCTCTGCAAGCAATCTAGGCTTTCCCTCACTCTGTCACCTAAGAACCGGGTATGGGCCTTTCTGGAACTGGCTGTATGCTATGGTTGCATTATTCTCAATATCTCTTTACAAGCGTGACTGGAGTTCTTAAGTTCTAAGACTCTGACTCCTGGGCTTGGATTTCCACCCTGAATGGACTACAGCCCATTTAACCCCACCCATGCCTGCCTATTCGGGGGGGTAGGTGGGTGGGGATTTTCTTTGAATTGATGACCACTGCCCTTAATCACCACATCCCTCTTGTGCGTTTTCCTTTGCCCGGAATAAACATTGAAGTAATTGCTTGCACCATTGTATACTGTCTTGCCTGCTACGAATCCTAATATTTATTTTATTCCACATTACACATTGTTACATTATTTTGCCTAGAAGCTTATCAGAGAAATGTAAAAAAGCCATGCCGCCCAATAAAGTTGGGCTGAATTTGTATAGCAACACAGTCGCGTGCTTCTCCGCGTCTTGGTTACCGCTGGAGCTCGTGCATGAAAAGCCGAGCAGAAGAAGATCGTTTAAAATTGAACTCAAAGTATAGGTACGTCATATTTTTTTTTACATTTCATGTTTTCAAAACAAAAGTCATTCACTATTACTAATTTTACCGGTTACAAGAAGGAGTAAAAAGCAGTAGCTTTTGTGTGGATGCTGAGGGTTCGCTGCTTTTTCAGTCGTATCGCTTACGCGCTCACCTGTTGTCGGTGAGTAGATACCCATCCGCCTCTGCCCGCCATGGACATCACGAAGGGAAGCCTGGACGATATCTCCCGCCCGGCGTCCAGTGAGCGTCCTCGGCCCGGAAGCCGAGTGTCGTTGCGGGAAGGTGTGCGGATTAACCAGGACACCCCGTACGCTTTGGCGGTCCTAAGCCCCGACAGCGCTGGGACGGAAACTCCTTATGTAATTACGCATACTGTGCCATTGTGTTATTAACCACACTTTGCCCAGTCATATCTGTCATAATCCCACACACCTCTCTTTAGATACACTAATGATAATATTATAGTCATCCTATAGTTTTATGCAGTAGGCTATGTATGCTTTAAACGCTTACTTTGTAGGGCCAAAAGGGGGCACCGGACAATGAGTTCCTGGTTTCCTCTGAAGATCAAGCATGGTTAGATGACATGGACCTTGTTCATGGAGAAGAAGATGAAGGAAGACAGTTGGATCAATTGGGAAGACATTCTTCAGAGTCAGGTGTGAATTTGGCTTATGCCAAAAAGATTGCACCAATAAATATGAAGAGTAATGTAATAAATGTCATTAAATGTTTGTGGTCTAGCAGAGAAAAGTAATATCTGGTACAAGCAGTGAAGCTAAAATTATTACTTTGAATTAAGTCAGCATATATGCGATGAGCTGACAATTGGCATAAAGAGACATCTGTTTTAACGTTCCTCTTTTAACAGAAGGAAAGTCAGGCGACTTTTATACGGAAGAATCTGATGAGGAGAATAAAACTCCAGTCCTTCAGGAAGCCATTAGGAAAATGAAAAAATTGGACAAAATTTTAGCACAGAAGATCTCCAAAGAAAAGGCTGTGAAAGCGACAGGGAAGGAGCTCCAGTTGAAGCTATGGAAAGAACTCAAGGTGAAAATACATAGAGTGCTGCCCTGAAATCTGTATTCCCCCCCCCCCCACCCCCAAAAGCTGGTATTTTGTTTTAGTTTTTGATCAGGGGATTTGAATATCTCGCAGGACCTAAGGACAAAACCAGAACGTGCCGATGAGGCTGAGAACACGCGACTTTATTTGGCTTTAGGATCTACTAGCTGTAAGTGTGCGAAATGGCTAAAAACTTACCTCACCCGTGTGCTGATATTTATACAAGCTGTAACGATAGTGCCAGGATTAAATCACAGATATCTTTGTACATGACTCTTATGTTCACGCCAAAATTCTTCTGTGCGTGGGACTGTTTGTCTTTTAATTAGGTAATCACCTGTAAGGAAAGACCTTGAAATCTGGTCAAAGATGTGACATTTGAAACCCATTTGAAAAGTGATGACCCCATTGTGATTTGCCAGAGTATATCCATGTCAGGCGTTGATGATAATTGGGGGCAGTTCAGTGGTTTTTTTTTTTTTAAATCATGAACACTGCTGCTACCATCTCAGGTCACAGAGGTGACATCTCTCAGTCATTCTGCTGCTTCTTTTCCAGCCACTAGAATATCACTTACCTCTTTGTTGCATATTTCCATCTATGTCATAATGAATTTAATCATTTTTAAATATTCCAGCCTATGGCCCTAGTGAGGACGGGGATTTTGTTCCCATATTTGGGACTCAGATTTCACAAGATGGGTATGATGTAGAAGAAAAGAATCTGGTTGAAGGTAAGTAGCAGCAGTAAATGTATTCCCCTGTGTAGTAGGTTGAACTGAGCTGGGAAATCCAGGCGCTGAACAAGGTCACACAAAGTGTTTTGGAAAAACCTTCAATGGCTGTATTCATGTGAAAGTACATGTTTTAAGAATGACTCACAAGTAGGAAGAAATTGATAATCCACTGGTGTTCATTTCGTCCCCTGGCCATGTTGGAATTTTCCTATTTGCAGCGTTGTAGCAGTATACATTCAAAGTTTTTATTCCTTTCACCTGCTTACATGCAATTCTAAGTTGTTTACAGTAGATGGCAGTATACCATTAGGAAAAAGCAAATGGGTTTCATGCAGTAGAAAAGTGCATTAAGCTGAGGGTCCTCTTTTGCAAAACCGACTGATACTGCTGTAAAACACTAAAATGTTGTTAGATTTTATATAATTCTAAGTGTTCTGTGAGTTAGCAGTTGGTGTAATTGTGTGTAATTGCATGTAATTGATAATGTTTGTCTTGATTTTCCCAAGATTTTGTTCCATCTGTCAGGATAATTAGTGTTGCACATCAGTAGAATGGGATTTGCATTAAAGGTTTCTCCTGAATTCTAATAATTTAAGTGATCAAAGTTGACTGAAATAATCTTGCATTTTGCCTGCTGTGTGTTTTACCTCTTACAGCAGGCAATGGAGGCCAGTGCAAAGCAACAGACTGCATTGAATTTGATCTTGAGGAGCCAGTGCCAGATCCGCCAGACTGCAGACAGAGTGGAGTCGTCGGGGCCAAGAAAAAAAAAGACTTTGTTAAGAAAAACATAGAGGTGGGTCAGAGGTCATAATGGGACTGATTCTGTGCACAGTGTATTTCATTCAACGACATAAGCTATCAATAAGTTCAATGGAGCAGCAGATTAATGGCTGGGCTGGAATGAACAGCAAATGTGAGCCATAATCAGTGGTGTGATGTGACTCTGTTTAACCTGACAGCTGGTCCAGGATGCTGGGAGCCAGGTGCTGATGACACAAGCTGAGAAGCGGAGACTGGCAGAGCTCCTGCAAGACCTTGAGGAGTGTAACACGAGCCCTGAAGGAGATGAGGTATCTGCTGACTATGGGGTGGTT
>JAODLC010000028.1:508364-544585 GCA_026781145.1 Hippopotamyrus pictus | reverse complement strand
GGAGTTAGGGTTAGTAACCAGTGGAACTTAGGGTCTAGGTTAGTAACCAGTTGGGGTTGGGGATAGTAAGCAGTATGATCCAAGGACAAATTTAAACAGACACTTTTGAACAGTCCCTGTGTGCCTCTTCTGTGGCTTTCAGCTGTTTTTGTTTCGGGTAATAAGGTAGAATATACAATCTTTCAGTCACAGTGCCTGCAAGGGCATATAAATCTGTCATCCAAGCAGTGCTTATACAAAATGTAGTAATACAGAGTGTGTCCATTGTTGAAGTTAAAAAGAAAAAGGGTAAAGAATTACTGTTTTTCTGAGGCCTGTTAATTCAGTGCTTCGACTGGATTTTCAAGTAGTGGTTCAATTTTTGCCGCAAAATAATATCTAAAATGTAATGTGTATGTTATGCCTACTCTTCAGCCCCTTCTTTTGATCAGCAGATGAACAAATTGCTGAAATTATTGTTGATACAATGAAGCCGTGCTGTATAGAGCAAAACCAATCAAATCCCTTTTATCTGACGGGTCTCAAGGAATAAATAATGAGGTAAAATGTAGAGTTGGCCTCGCAGGTTTTTTATGTCTTTCTTAGTTCTGTAGTCGACACAACCAATGTAGTCTCTTCGTGGGTATAAATATGTTAGTGTACCATTTAATGTAATGCTCTTTTTAAGCCTCCACCTATTTATCTCTCATGGGATGGAGACAGCTATAAAAAGAGTTTAATTTCCATCATGCCATCATGAATCAGAGAATAACTTGCAAAAAATGGTGCAAAACAGTTATATACACTATTTCATACTGCATGTACGGTTTCTATGTAGTTGTTTTGTGTAGTTCTTTTTTTCATCTGAACTATAGATCATAAAATAGAATTTTACCTCCATCTGCTGGTGAAGACATGATAATACACTCACTCCAAGGGAGAATCTCATCCCTGCTGATGGATCAGCAGTGTAATCTCTTTAGTATTTCAAAGATTCATCATTTTTTTTCCACAGTATATTTGCAGTCAGTAAGTAACACAGATGTAAGTGTGTGGTTACGTGACTGAGGTCAACAGCTGAAAAGAAGCTGAAATCTTCTGCCAGAGAAGTGACAATGAGTAGTGCTGAGCTTTATGGAAGGGCGGGTTGACTTCAACACCAAGCTTGGGCCAAGTGACCTCAGCTGCCACCCGCCGTTTTATGGGATATTGTGTTAGACTGACGAATGATTCATTCACTGCAGAGCACAAATGGATGTTTCAGTTTTTTTGAAGTGCTCAACATTTTGCGTGTTTGCAGAAGCCTTGGTCATATTTGCGTCACAAAGCAATAAGCTTCTCCACTTGTTCCCAAAACAAATGCCAGGTGCAAGAAAAAAATTCTTCTTGGAATGCTGCTCCAAGAGAAACTTTAATGCTTCCAGTAGATATAATTTAACTAAATCTATATTTTACTAACTAGGTCAAAGTTTATTTAAGTGTAATACTAAATATATTAATGAGCAAAATAAATACAGTTAACTTGTAATGTGAACACCGCTAACACTTCTGCACAAATCACAAATTTTCCTTAATCTCTGTCATAGACAAAAGCAGTCTACTCTCTGGTGAGTAAATTCATTCCAGTAGTGAGTAAACAAAATTGCTCCTGGTGAACTGTGGTTGATGCTACATGTAGCTTTGGAAGCTGCTTTGTAAGATTATTGTCTTCACCATTATCTTTTAATCAGTGTAGTTTTGTGTTACACTGAAGATGTCCTCATAAACTGTAATGATGGTTGCCTGTCCTGTAGCCTACAAGACATCTAAAGGATTTCCCCCGTTTGAGTATTCCTTGCTTTTTTCCTTTCCAGGTAGATCCCACTCTGAGGGCTGTGCACGTACCTGCTGGAGAAGGTTATACCCCTGAGCCTGCAGAGCTAGACCAGTTGCATTACATCGACTCCAGACTTTTGCAAATCCTTCCTGCGGAGGGCTTTCTGTCTGTGTGCAGCCCCTATTTCTGCTGCAGTTCATCCAAGGTATGTGAAGTAGGGCCCTGTACTAAGGCTTTGCCATTACCTCAATCAGAGCATTTGAAGTAACCTAAAATGGCGATAGTGGGACACAAACTCTCATTACAAAGGGCAGCACAGTATGCAGCCACCAATAAATCCTTATTAAGTTATCCCTGTTTCCTGTAAGTCTTCCCGTATTTCTGAATATGCAGTGTTTGATGGTCTCAAAACAGGGTTTTGGTCACTAATTCCACCCAGTGGATCTGCCATGCAGTTCAGTGGTTCTTACTATGTTAACGTTTGGTAAACGTGGTGTGACACTTATTTGCACCGTCTACAGTAACTGAGCTGCCTGATTTTTTGGAATAGCTTACTGTGCGATGTCTGTCATATTGCATTATTAACATATCTGAATTCACTATCGAGCAGCTGTTCACTTATCTTCCTGCTATAATAATTAGCGTATGTCCCTTTTGCCTTAATCGAAATGTTTATACCCCTTCCTGTATTTTTTGGTGTGATGCACAAACCTGGGAGTGTTTGCATACCTATTTTACCAATCTCAGGGCACCATGTAGATGGTACGGGTGGTATATGTCATGATCAGTTGTACCAGCTTAAGAAGCATCAAGGGATAGTGAAGCAGTCTTGAGTCCTCCTCCTTCCACCGAAACCCCACCAAAGGAAGCCTGGGGGTGTGATTTAGGTGGGGATCATTGAACTGGCCCATAGACTTCCCACCTTTCCACTGCTCACCCTGTATGCACTTTACCTTCAAAGTAATTGGAAGGACGTCTCCCAAACAGAGATCTGTATAAACAGAATGACTAAATTCACAATTTTCATTCTCCTGATGAGAAGAAAACCTGTTGTGTGGTGAGACAATAACTGATGTAGTTTGTCAATCAAAACCGAAGGGTAAAGCTGTTTGAATAATAGACTCATCATATCATGAGGAAAGTGACCCTTGGCATGGAATTTTTGCCCTTTGCTTCATGGAGGCCTGTGCAATTTCGCAACATCCTCTCCTTTTTCTGCTTTTGTACAGATTGTTCCATATCTGTGCAATCGTTTGTCTGTTCATTGAAACCCTATGTGAAATTTGGAACTGCTTTTTGTTTTGGAGTGCACATTAACCATCTTAAACTGAATCTCTTATTCATCTTCATAATGAGCTGCAATGACAATACACAATCTGGATAAAAAAAATATATATATACACATATACAGATACACATATACATATGTGTGTGTTTGTGTATGTATATGTACTATATTATATGTACTATATTATATGTACTATATATATATATATATATATATATATATATATATGTGTGTGTGTGTGTGTGTGTGTGTGCGTGTAAATATATTATTTATTCATTCATTTTCAATTTGGGCTTGTGCTGTTTGGCATATCTCAATGTTTCCTTCTGAAGCTTGTTGACAAGAACACATTCATAGGAATTATTGAATCTGATAAGTCTTCATTCTTGCTCTCGATTTACTATGGTATCCCCTACACACCCTAGGTCATATCTGCTACCTAAAGCATGTTGTATGGTATAGTATTGTTGGTGTTTTTCGCCCCAGAGGTGCATCAGTAGCAAGACTATGTTAGTTTAATTTTGGAAAAGCTATATTTCACAGACCTGATTTAAAAAGTCTCTGGAGTCTTTTATCAATTTAGAAGCACAAACAAGTCCTCCAAAATTCAACATATCTGGCAGTAAAATTTTGACGTTTCACTGGCATTACGATCAGATTTGGCATCCAGCCTCCTTCGAAGGAAATTGCTTTCAAATCTAAAAAAAAAATGGGAATCTCCCCGGAAATAAGCAAAGGACATAGTTTTGGGATGTGTTAGGATGTGTTGAATGTTAGGATGTGTATTGAACAGTAATCAATGGCTTGGAGAAGATCTGAGGTGGAAAAGGATGACCTTCAGTGTCATGCGATTGCTACAGGAGCATTTGTGTCTAAAGGCAATCCCTGCAGCTGGCCTGTGTTTAGGGGGTTAAGGAAGTACCACTGCCTTTGGAAAGGGACAGGAGAAGCTGTGAGAGAGGGTGCACAAGTGCCAGTATAAACAGCATTTTGGTCAAATTCTTCACTTTGTACTTGGCGGCAAATAGCCCTCTCAGGGATTGTGAATATTGAGATCCAGCTGGCTGGTCTAACCCTTAAAAAAAAAGTCCAGACTTACTTATGCTGACCGGCATGCTGACTCTCTGGCACTGGGGCATCCAGGTCACCGGCTGCTGGAGCTGAAATGGCCCTTTCATGGATCGACATGGGTCATTTTGGTAATTAGCGGAAATGGCACACGATTGGAAAAGTTGAGCTCAAATGATTAGTAAGAGAGAGCAGTATCTTTAGCCAGTGTAACATTTAGCACCAGTAACCCGAGTTAAGCTTATGAAGACTAGGGCAAATGCGACAAGACCGCTTGTAGATGCTGAGTAGACAAGGAGGAAATTTTGCTGAATAGGCCTGATGGATGATAAATTGTTTCTGTGCACTTTGGGGACCATACACTTGTGCTCATCACTGCTTCTGATATGGATGAGGATTGGCCTTGAAATATATGGCTTGTCCTTGAATGACTTGCAAACATTGTAGTCCGTAATATCTAGCTTAATCAAAAAAGGGCATTGTGTGCAACAGACACTTCACAGGGGCCTTTCAGCCTTTATTTTTACGATAATGGTGATACTCATTCTTTCAGTTGGACTTATCTCAATATGTAAAAACAACCCTAAATTGCAGCAATTGTAAGTGTGTGAAAATGTGAAGATAGGTTGAACAGGGTCCTCATTGTAGCTGTTTGAGGCAGTACTGGAAAAAAATGGCTGTGACTTCAGTGTAAGGTCAAATAGGTCAAAAAAACCCATCAATATTGTGCGGTACCGAGAGTAATACTGCAGTATTTTTACTTGCCTCGAGTTAAACAGAAACATTCTCAGAAACATGCTGACTGTGAGCATGTCGAGGTATAATGTCGATAAATCCACTTCATACCCTCCATTTGTTTTTTTTTAGCTTTGATGAATTCAGCTGTGGTCGTAAAACCTGAAAATGCTTTTGTTTTGTTGTGGTTTTTCTTCTCGGCGGTAGCTTGTGCCAGTTAACCACCTTAATTAAAACCAGTCGGGGAACAGGAGCAGCCCAGCTATTTGCGTCGAAGCATCCACAAGTCACTCCTAAGCTTTTCTGAAATCTTCTGCAAGTTCCAAGTAGACATCATGAAGTATAGCAGAGGAATCCCTGCTAATGCATTGACTTTACACCTGTTAGTTGTCACACTTGTTTTTGAAGAAATTAAAAGACATAAAAAATCTGTACACTAGTTTTAGCATGGGTTTAAAATGTAGAGATCCTTCAAGTGACTGCCGTCTTGCCCTGCTTGTCAGCACCATTGTGGTGAATTCCACTGGCTTCAGCCTCTAAACAGTTAGGTCAGAGCATCTGGGACAGAAGCCAAGGTGGACTCCGGGGAATTAGTTCTTTAAAAACTCTATTAAAGCACTGTGGCCTTGGGTCATGCGTGATTGAAGATGGCCAATGTCTTACTCCCATTCTTAAAACTTATAATACTTGCTATTGAGAAAGGCAGCTAGCCAGAGGCATTGTTAATGTACGAGTTGTCTTGAGTGTTACCCAAAATCCCAGACATTCAAAGACATCAGGTTTAACTTTAATGAGCTTTCTGGTAGCTACCAGCAAATTAGATCACCTGCTTTCATATAGCATAAAATTCAGATTTCAATCTTTAACGTTACAGGTCCCATCTGAATTGAAAACCCCAAATTCTCTATAATGCACAATCTGTTTTTCTCAATCATTAGGTAGAGGAACGTGATGTCTGGAGTTATATAACAGTGTTCTTTGTGACACATGTACAACCAAACCTCTGCATTAAGTTTGCAGAGGAAATGTCTGCATCCACCAGGGTAAGAACACATTTTTATGCTCTCAGCTGGATGTCTTCCAGCAGGTCTGTTATGGGGGCTATTAAATTTGTTCTCTGGGAGTCTTGTGGTTCTCCCGTGCACTCAGGAAAACGGAAAGTCCCCCCGCCCCCCACCACTATCATTCTCAAACAGAATATAATTACAAGGCCTCTGGTCGGTAACTGCCAGTTCCAAAGGTAGGATATTTCACCACACTCTTTTGGGTTAGAAGCAATAGGAAGAGCATATGCGGGTGGAGATGTATGCTGGGCCGAGACAGGAGGTAATGTGGGTTTCCATCCCTGCCTAGTCCTGTATATTAAGGGCTCTCCCACCCAGGCAGGGCTGTCTGACATTCCTCCGTCACTGGGGTGTCACGGGCAGAGAGGTGATTGATCGAAGTATCAGCAAGTCGGACAGCTGTGGGTTGGACTAAGATTGAGGAATGCTTAGGCAGTTAATTGAGAAAAAATGTGTAGCTCACTGGAAGGGCTTGACCTGTGGATCAGACCATTGTGACCTATGAATGTTCTTATGTGGGTGTCTGTTTCCTGTGTCAGCGTCTGTTCTATACGTGTATTTTGGTGGTAACGCCTTGGTCTTTAGAGACTGGTAATACTCTCATGCTCCTTCTGTTGTAGAGGCAGTAAGCACACATAGCTCTGGTCACTGACTAAAGCTACTGCTTTTTTATTACACTGTCAAAATCGGAAACTTTTTTTTTCTGAAAGCAGGCAGTGAAACAGACATCGAAAACATCCATCTAAAGAGAGAAGCAGTCTTCTAGGTTGCTTAAAAGGAGGAAAGGATTCCAGGAAAGTTATTTCTAATCATCAGATTTAAAACAACTTCTCACTGATCTGACTGGTGTCCAGGGTAGCGAATGCCCTTATGATGAAAGTAAGTAATTAATGAGAAGGCATTTCCTGCATTTTGCAAGACCCGACACTAGACCAAAAGAAAAAAATCAAAGGTATTTCTTTCAAGCTCCCTCCAAGTCCATAAGCTGTTGTGATACTTTGGGGTGGTCTTGCATATTTTCCTAGTGCCTTGTCAGACAAACTGCTTTGAGGAGACGAAAGGAGAGCCTCACCCAGGGCTGTAGCCTTACCCACCCTTAGCAGAGGAGCTATTTCCCTTTGAAGTTTTCTTTTATATCTTTATGGTTATATATATACTGTAGGTAATGATTAAATGAATGATTCACAAAGATGTCTCAGACTCCTTCAGGTTACATGCTATGAAATGTCTCATGGACTTGACAGAGTAGGCATTCATGGATATGCCAAGAGAAAAAAAAACACCGGTCTCGTGGTATTTTCTCAGTTAACATGCCTTGAAGATTTGGCATTAATATCGATGGCTCATACAGCATATTTTAATTTCCTTGGAAATGTCTTTGAAATTTGGATAGAACTGTCTGTTCTTAAGAGAACACATCTTCCTTATTTATCTAGGCTAGCTGAAAAAAACCAAGAGTTTATGCTGTTGCAAATCAAAATTAGTTGTTCTTTTTCCTGTTTGCTGGATTTTACTATTTTCTGCTTCCTAAATAGCACTCAGAGGGAGACTCAGCAGGAAGTAATATAACCTTGGAATGTGAAGCCAGACCTTTCTTCCTTTACCTGACATACTACCATCTATGCTTTATCTATGCTCTTTGTGACTCATATATTCATCTGAGACTCATGGAGTATACAGTACCTGAAGGAAACCCAGAAAGAACACTTTGCCCCTGGAGTTGCAGGGAAATGATGCAGTGACTCACCGAGCTGCAGTGCCACCAGATCAGAACGCTGTGCTTTTTTTTTTTTTTTTAAAGTTTCTAAAACACATGGGCTGTTTGTCATGCCACAAATCCAAGGGCTGTAAGGAATTTGAGTTATTAATAGTTGTTTTTATTTAGGTGTATAAAATCTAAATTGGTTTTTAAGGTATAGCACGTCCTTTAACAGATGTCTTGGCCAATAATTGCTTGTCATGTGGAACTTAATCCAAATCATATTTTAATAGTGACTTCATGTATGTCTTCTGTGATATAGATTATTAATTTGATGAAGCAACTGCTGTGGCTTCAGAGTGCTCTTTCGCTCCTATTTTTAGGCCTCTCCATTTTAAACTTTACTTCATGGTATCACTTAAGGTAATATTAAATTTACATAGTAAATTTCAATGGTCGTCTAAAACCATGTAAAGCAGTAGTTCTCAAACACTGCATGCCAGTTACAAAAAACATTATAGCCATTGCAAAAAAAAAAAAAAACAAACTGTGAAATGCTGAAATCACATTATAAATCTTTCTGTTATCTTGCGTCTTGCATTGAACTGCACTGTCGGACACAAACACCAAGTTATGTGTCTGTAATCATCAGTTACCAATAATTTTCTAGATAAAATTCTAAATGTAATACAAAGTTTAAAAAAATCAACCTGCCAGAGACATTTTAGGAGTGGAACTTTTTAACATGAAGTTGATAATTCATAACACGATTGGTGTGTACTATATCCCCGAGGGGTTATTGTGCCTTACAGGAAAAGCACTGATCTTTAATATCTTGGCACCAGCCTTAGTGAGCTTTTGCACACCAGCTAAATTCTGTGGACCTCTACTCTAAACCACGCATATGGAAACGCCATGATGATTTGTGTACCACCCAATTGTTAAACCCAGAATTGATGAGAGTTTGTCATGTGAACTGTTCCATGTGACATCTGGTGTTGGGTGGCGCAGCTTTACAGCAGCAATTATAGATTCATGCTGGTCTTGTGGGTACTGGTGGGTAAAAAATATCTCCTGTGGCAAGAACCTCTGCAGCTGCAGCCAGCTCTCTTAATGTCACTCTATCCATGTGATTCTGAGTTTGTTGTTGTTTGTATCTGCTCAGGAGCTACAATAGGAAATGTACTGTAGCAAACACAGCGGCAGATGCTGGACAACAAGGCTATGATAAAGAAGGAATTGATTATCAAAATTAAAATAAGCTGAAACATTGCTCTTTGAACTAATAACCTCCTGAGTCTACAGTCTCACCTATTTTCATTTCAGTTACCCCAATTCCTATCAACATAATAAGTCTTCCTATCTAGCAGTGCTGCTGGACAGAAAGGACTATTTTTGCAGCAGGAATTAAACGACTCTCTCAAAAATGTTTTAAGCAAACTGTTTTCCAGAATTTACAAATGGACCAATTTTGAAATCCAGTCCTATATTCAATGCACAATTCAAATGACCAATCATCAACAATCTAATGATCATATTGACTGTTTAAGATTTAAAGGACCTTAAAATAAATCATTACTTTGTTTTAACTCCAGCATACTTTCAGGCTGACCTTAATTACACATGTCTAGGGCAGTTTCATTACTGTTGTTGAGTTCTGATTTTGGTATTTTAATGCAATATCCATAATTTTTGCAATATCATTGTTCTTTTTTTAATTTATGGTTCTACCACATAGTGAGTTGCATGATTTTGTCGGGATCCAGAGCAGCATATGGCTCTGTTGCCACTCACCGCATTACAGCTGCCACTTGCGTCGGAGTCCCAGCTTTTTAATATTTCATGCACATACCTCCACTGTGTGGCCTGGTCAGTGTGGTGTGGCTTTGGTGTGAAGTCAATGCCCTAAAACTTCAGCCAACAAGCAGACAGATATGCAGCAGATCAATGACAGAGAGGTGAGGAACATTTGCTGATACAGCACATCGCTACACGATGAACAAACCCAGTGACGAGAACCCAGTTGCAGCTTTGTGATATCTCAGCACCACACAATATTCAAATAGTTCAAATGGAATAGTGTGATGTTTTTCTAGTGGCTGGAGTGCCAATCCTGTCACCAACACCCAAAATTTTCCCTGAAATTTGGAGGACCTGCTTGCAGGGTTACGTCATACCCATCATGAAACAATGGCAGGTTAAGGGCCTTGCTCAAGGGCCCAACGAAGTAGAATAATTTCTGGCATTCACAGGATTAAAACCAGCGACCTTCCAGTTCTTGGCACTGAACCCTAGCCTCAGAACCATCACTCCACCACACAATCAGCTCCTGGTAATGGCAGCTGTAATGTGGTGAGTGGTTCCATCAGCTCAATTAAAAATTAAAAAAGAATATTAAAGGAATTCAAATGGGAGATACATGGTATGTCCCAGGTTAGCTTCAGAAAGCTCATCATTACAATGTATTGTTTGACGATGGCATAACTACCTCTGAAAATGGTTACAAATAAATAACACTTAATTAATTTGCCATCTTGACTTTGCTATGAGATAAAACTGAAAAGCACATCAGCCTGCCTTCTTCATATCATAGGGGCACGCAGCTTTATTTCATGTGGTATTCCTGAAACAGTTGCTTTGTTGATTCTGTGGAATATCACTCTAAATTACTCGCACAACCAACAGCTGCCCATATTCTGTAGCTGAAAAGGTACGTTCTCTCTGTGGAACATTCTCACTACAATACCGTGTTACATAATTAAAGCTCCACTATCGTTTGGAACCAGTGAAAAATATTTCACTGAGGTTGTATATAGATCACATCTGAGATGGTTCTTTACAGATGTTAGCTTCATCTGGAATTCTTATCTTACCAGTCTATGCGAAATTTCTCATGAAATACCTCGATTCCGTTTTCTTCCTGCCAAAGGACCCACTATTTGTTTGTCTTTCAGCGCAATTGAATCTAATAATTGTTTTGGATTTTTTCCACTCTTTTTGTAGGGATTAAAAAAATGTCTGAATTATTTCTTTTAAAAACATTATGCTTTTTGCAGTGTGGATTGATGAAATTGGCCACTGTCACATTAACGTATTTAAATTCACTGAAGCTTTTAAAAAAACTTGGAAGTTTGTTAAATTTTCACTCTACGAAGAACTTTCCATTTTTTAAAATATTTATAACAAAGTGCGGTGTGTAGCATCAAATACTTTAATGCAGAAGGCTGTGAGGTAATTAGTTTCTATATTATTCTTGCCATTCTGTAGGGTGGGCATATTTGCACATGCTATCAGTAGAATATGCCTCAAAGATAATAGATAATAGATCTTAATTACAAAGAAATATTCAGAGGTGTCGGTTTATTGGACATGCAGTCATGCAGTTTGAAAGCTATGTGGGTCAGAATGAACGTGCAGTAAAACATCATTTCTCATAAGATAAGTTTCGGAAGCTTGAAATCTGGAATGAAGCTTTGGAAAAAATAAACTCAGACTTCCCTAGGCTTTAGCTTATTTCACACAAAAGCCTGGCAGTGCACGATACAAAGTGTCTTCCTGAAGGGATAAACCTTTGATATGTTAGCACTGGGTTGTTCAAATGGGTTTCCAGAAACTTTGCTTATCTTGCTATGAACTTGAATTCACTGGACAATTGGAAGCCTATGAAGTTTAAATGGCCTTTATTTTATCTAGTTGTAATTATTGTTCTTTTAAGGTTAAACTATAAGCTTTAAGAATAACAATCATCAGTTTGCCATTTAATTTGTAATGTTACCATTTTTTAAGTTTGCAATCTGTATGATGATCCAGTCAATGGTCCACATGAAGGACAATTTGCAGTTGCAGAAGAGCAATTTGTTGTGCTGACATGTACGAAGAACAGCAGAAGCATGTTTGAGGTCTCGCATGTATTTCAAAAATCAAAGGTCTTTGCTAATCATAGATGTTTTATTCTTTTCCATCCTGCTCTTTGTTTGCCCCTGTGCAGATGGGGTTTAAGACAGAAGCTGAGAAAAAAGTTTGGCACTCTCCCACCCATGTGGAAAGTATTGTGCTATAGTAACAATGAGATAAATGTTTTCTCTCCACTGATGCCCATTACCCTATATTAAAAAGTAATCTGCTGTGAAACACAATTTTGTCGCTTACATTAACAGTGTGAATTAGTTTCTTGCTTAGGAAAAAAAAACTATTTAAATGCCCGCTTAACTTGTGCTTCACTATGTTTTGGCAGATGCTGCTTGTTCCTTGCTGCTTCTGAACTTCGATCATGCCTTTTTGTTTATCATACTGGCCTAAGGCTTGGTGTAATTCTCCAGTCGTACATTATGCTCTCGTCCTGAAAGTGGTTGTCAGTACATGTTGATTGTATTATATAAACTGTCATTTTTTTAATTATTTGTCCCAGCCTAGAAGAATTTTTTCACGTTCAAATTTTCCTCATTTTTGTACAAGGTATTGCTGCTTAATTCACTTCCCTCTCTTACCTATCTTCTAAGATTGCTGAGAAATCTTCTGAAAAAACATTAACACCAAAAGTCTCACACATGCATGTCATGTCTTTGATCCGAGGGCAATGCTGCAGCCTGCCCCAAACATGGTATGTACATGTGGTGTGCAAGATCAACAGATGGGGCTTTGTGCATTTCCATGAATGTCTTCTTCATGTGGAAGTATTTAAAGGAGTATGTAAGCAAGGAAGCTTACAGGTATGCGTGTCTGATTGTGTGAAGGTTATTGTCTTTCCACTGGATAAACTGGTTCTGGTTACAGGCCAGCAGTCTGGACAAGTGCCCGTTTCTTCTGAAGCTGTTACTAGTGCAAAAATTTAATGATCAGCTTCAGAGTTTAGTGCCTATTCTTTCTGCTCTAAATTTAATTTCTTGTGCATTTTTCTACGCTCCTGATTTTACAGTCTTAAATATACATCTTAAATGAATGTATAGGATTAGCCAGTTGACTCGGTCACAGCAGAATAGTTTTTTTTTCTGTATCTGTAATTATACCATACATCTGAATTTCTAACAGCAACCGTGGCGACATTTGGTATTATATAATATATGTTTGGATGGCTGAAGCCTTATATCTTGATGATGACTTCAAGTGGATTCGTAATTTATGGGTAATTGGAAATCTTGTGGACAGTTTTGCATTTTCTTTTGCATTTTATAAGCCTTTTTTGTATGGCCATACACTAACAAGCTGCAGAGAAGCGGACAAATTCAGTTCAGCCAAGGAGACCTCAATAGATAGTTTCGACACGAGTGTTTATTTGATGAAACAATTTAAATGAGTATGTGAACAGTGATTTGGAGAAGCCTGTCTCTTGGTCGTCGGTTCCATCGACTCTGAAGCTGACAGATCTGGCTGGGTGACCAGGCAGGAGGCGAAGCAGCCAATCCCGGACCAGGAAGGAGGCGAAGGAGCCAATCCCGGACCAGGCAGGAGGCGAAGGAGCCAATCCCGGACCAGGCAGGAGGCGAAGGAGCCAATCCCGGACCAGGCAGGAGGTGAAGGAGCCAAATCCCGGACCAGGCAGGAGGCGAAGGAGCCAAACCCCGGACCAGGACGGGGAGCCGAAGGTGGTGGAGGGGTGGAGGCAGGCGGACCGAATAGCTGTAACGGCAAAGAAGCGGGTTAGACTTACTCCTTATATAAAACCTGGATCGATGTGATTAGACACACTGGCGTTCATTAGGTCTCGTATTCACTTTCAGTTTTAAGATTGAATCACTAGCACATGCTTGCAGGACATCGGGTGATATTATGATCTTATTATGAACTGGGCAAAAAAGTAGCTGCCTCCCTGCATCTGTCTGACCTTTAGTGTAATTTAGCAAAATGTGATAAAGTCATTGCACTCTACATATTAATAGTCTGGAGCACAATTTAATGCCAGCAGTAATTTATACTATAGTGAGGACTGGTCATGTCTGTCCAAACTGCACTTCCAAAAAGAAAAGACAGTGACTTACAGTTTAAAAATATGACCTGTGAGGGTGGCCAGCCTATGTAATTGCTGGTGTCAGTATGGTCTTTGGTCTCAGTATCCCCAGAATCACTGGCTCACTAGTGTGTCATTTATGGTTTATTTTTTTGTGGATTAATAGTAAGCCCTTTCTAGCATTTCTTAAATAGATGTGCTCATACTGCATTTTATTTTAGCACACTTATCGTAACAAAAAAAAACATTTAAAAACTATGCTGGTCATATGGAATATACTTAAGACAAGAAAGTATTTTTTTTCTTTAAAATATTTTGCTTGATTTTTTTTTTTCCTCTCCCATTTTTATTTCGTTTCGGCTTCATGCATCAGGCTGCAGCGTTACCAGTTTCATGACGGTTGTTACAGTTGCGCGGAATTTTCACTTGTTTGATATTTTTCTCTTTTGATTATCTACCTGATAAATTAGATTAAATTAAACACAGTACATGAACTTCTGACAGTACCATTGACATACAGTGGGTGTCATATGCAATCAATTTTATTGACCGTGATCTCAGTTTTTATCTCAGTACACTGGTCTCATTCCCTCAAGTCATCCCAGTATTTCGTATTTCTAATCTTGCAAGATTATTAATTTATCCATCATCGTCCCTCATCTTATCCTGATCAGGAAAGTTTAATAATTGCTAAGCTCTTGTTTTAATAGTCTATACAATGCATTTAACTCTACAATAAAAACTATGAATCTTTTTGTCCTAAATGCCAAATTTACATTGTATGATTGCAGAAAAAAACCAATGGTCCTGACCCTTGACCACCTCCACCTTTGCGATGGTCTTGTGGTTGAAACATTACTATTATTGCCATCTGTTTAATGGCTGTAGCGGAAATGACTTCATCGCTTTGAATGGCTTTATGTATGACCTGACCAGCAACACAGAAGTTCCACTTTCCAGTCCTTAGTTTTGTTTTCATTGTACAATCTGTGTAGAATTAAGGAAGGAGTAGAGCACCATCGTATACGTTTAGCAGTCGGAGATGTAGGTTGAATATTGCATTTCATGTAATATTTTCGTGTCACACATATGGGGCAGTAGAATCTGATGTTTGACCTCAGTGTTTTGGATAAACAGAAATACATAAAGCCCATTTTCAGTTTTTCTGTGTAACATTATTCTGCATCATGCCTTGGCAAAGAATACAATTGCTTGATATGTTTGAGGGTCCAAGGAAAGGCAAACGGAAAGTCACTGGAATCTGGTTTCAGGAGTCCCTCTTGGTATTACTGGAATTGTTCTCTTAAGACATCATAGCTGATGGGGAAATTCCACTCTCATAATCAATGTTCTGTTTGCATTATCACTGTTTTGTCGTGGGTGGCTTTGGAAGTAATTCTGGGCTCTGTATTCAAACAAAAATTATTATTCTTAAGAAGCCATGAAATATCATCGTTTCCAAAATGAACTGAAATAAGCCAGAAATTGTCCCTAGTCTTTGAGGGCCTGAAAATGATTCATAAATGAAGCCTGAATTCTTTCTTCTGTGTCCAGTTGTGCGCCTGAAATAAACACATATCAGACGTGAGCTCCGCAGAAAAATATGGCTGCATTTTATTTTATTGCTATGGCAATGTTTTTTTGGATGAAAACTGATCATTTGAAAGATCACACTTAGCCTTATTTCATTCAATTTGAATGGCCCACTGTGTGGAATGCATGATGAAATTAACCAAAAGCAAATAGGTTTTGAGAGATTTTTGGGCTGCAGTTTGGCCATAGATCTGTATATCAGAAATATTGTTGCTCCGAACCTCAACTGGTGCCAAAAGAGGAACTATAAAGTCCAGTTGACCTTTAGGTTTATCTTCTAATTCTTAAGGAATGTCTGGCAATTATGATGTCATCTGTAAGCGATACAGCATGCCTCTATAAAAACTGAGATACTTTTGACTCTTGTGTCAAAAGCAAAAAAATAAAAAGATAGGAAAAAGAAAAGCAAAGATTATTATTATTATTATTAACTTATCTGTTTTTCATTGATAATTTGAGCCACAGCGTAAAATTTCTTACCGGGGCATGAATGACACCTCAGTCCGTAATTTTCTTACGGTCTTTTTAAAATTAAGTAGGTATCGGGTCGGCTCTGCATCATTTGGGGAACAGAGAGCCGGAGGACCTGCATCTGCGTGGCTCATTCGGCTGCCTTGAAGAGAATAGCTTGTTGTGGCTTCACTCTGTAACATCCTGCCTCTTATGATTTGGGATGCCTCTGGCCACATGCTCAAGCTAAGAGAGACGTGTAAAGCACAAGGATCACCTCGATTATAATAAAGGACAGCATATAACAATTGATTTTACAGTGTCATTTTTTGATGAGTTGTCTGATGTTTGGTGGGACATTTTATTTTTTTGTTTGAAAAAAAGTCTGTGTAGAATCTTAGACGCATATGCTGTTACCGCTGCATGTGGCCCAGTGCGGGTCTGTTCTGTGTGGCCTAAAGAAGCGGCAGGCTGGCCGGTAGCCTGGGTCCACGTGGCAAAATCCAGAAAAGACCCACTGTGTTTCGGCTTTCCAGGATTGCATGCTGTTTTTTATAAGCCCAGTGAGTCAACCCTCTCAGCTCCTGTTTTCCTTGCTCTGTGTCCAACTTCTAGAGGTCAGATTTCAGTGCTTTAGAGCTACAGTGTAATTAGGAAGGAAATGTAACATATGTGATTGAATTTAGTCAACAAGCTGCAATTTCAACAGTGAAAATATTGTTTGTAACGTTGTTTGAAAGACCGTCAGTGTTTTAATTTCTTTTTCTATATTTAAATGAAACAGATCATTGAAGTCTTGCTTGCAGTGTACATTTTCCTTATATTTTCTTGGATTTTTGTCAGGGTTGAATTTGCACATTACAAATCAGTGTGTAAACACTTAAAAACACAATTTGTAGGGCTGTATGTGGGAAGCCATGAATATAGAGAAGAAAGCTGCGATTAGCAAATGGAGTTTTAAGTTCAAATTATTTAATGACATCATCTATAGAAACCAGGCTAAAACAAAAGTCGCATATGGCTCTTCCTGCAAAACTTCCTTAACCACTCAGTTTAAATCACTCAAAATGTCTACTTACCATTTCTGTATTTTCTGAATTGAATAAGGGAGAAAAACAGAACATACACATTTATGTTACATTGGGAGTAGGGCTGCGTGATATATTGTTTTAGGGCTGCATGATATATTGTGCACATGTGCAATAAATGCATCACATTTGTCAGCATTGTGTCTGTTGATGCGATATCATGTAGCCTTATTTGAGAGGTGAGTCTGCTTGTGCTCATCAAACCCAATCTGATAAAGTACTGTGTTGACCCGAAAACAAGATGTTTTTTTCTTCCTTAAAATACTTTTTCCTGAAAATTGGAGTCCAGACAAAAAAGAGAATAAATACGATATTTTGTAATGAGTGTTTTGACTTACCGTAATATAGATTTGCCGTAAGATTTCTTGCGTAAGCGTGAGATTAAAAAAGCGTGAGTGTCACGCTAGATGCATGGAGAGACGGCAGCCTTGGCAATGCGTGTGTTTAGCGTGTATCCCTGGGTGTCATGGAAATTGTTGGCTTCCCTGTCTGTGCCGCTGCTTGCATTAACCTGATAGTGGCTGTTAACAAAGATAGTAATTCATTAAAAAAAAAAGCTGTCATGTCGTTTATTAATATGGTTCAGCCTTTCTCTGCAAACTTTTACTCTGTGCTTAGTGGGTTGCTTTGTGGCCATGGAAACCTACAATGTAAAACGTTTGAACCCGGAGGGAAGCATGATGTAGGCTGATGTTGAAGACGATAAGATCAGCACAGGCCTGTGATGAATTTTGCAATTGCCACTGATTTGGTGATTGGAAAGAGGGCTGTTGGGGAGAATAACAAGCACATAAATCTGCTTCCCTTTTCGATCCCTACTAGAAAACCTCTACTTCTGTATGCAATATTTTATTTAATTCACATTAAAATACAAAATTGTCTTTTGTTAGTAAGCGTAAATAATCCATGCTATAGTTTACTATAAAAGAGTACTGCACTGTTTCACTATAACCTCTGTAACATTTTATTTGTCTTGTAAGTGTAAAGAATTTGTGGTCTTTTAAACGATTTTTTCTCTATAAATGTGCACCATATTCTTAAGAGAAGCACTTTTTAACCCTGGGGCCAATTTCAGCCGATTTCTTCAGCTGCTTGCTTGTCCCTCAGGTCTCCCGTCCTCAAGGTGGGAAGTCTTACCCAATTTATGGTCCATTCTAGCTGCTTTGAAACCTGCAAATTTGTGAAAGGTGTCCAGTTGGAGTATCTATTGGCCATGAGTTCATTGCCTTGAAATGAAGTACTGGAAATGCAGCACTTCGACAGCGCCTGTGTCGGTGTGTGTCGGCATTCCGACTTAAGTCCACAGGGGTCTGATGTGAGGAATGAAGCTGTTGCCTCAGGCAGTGTTACTTTCTCTTCCCAGTCCAGGCCCAGTTCCCCCATCCATTTGTCAGGGGCTTCCAGTAGGTCTGGTGCTGTGAGGGTAAAAAGGATCTTTTCTGTCTCAGGTGTCATCATTTGATTATTTCCAAAGGCAAAGACATAAATGAAAGACAACTCAGTAGACTGCATGGATGAATGTATGCGTAAGGCTTACCAAAATAAAGGGAGTTTGGTTCAAAGATCCTGCAGTCACAATTTTTCCTTTATTAATAGGTAAAATTTGACAAAGGCCCTAGACCCCTCCTTTGTTCTTAATGAGGGATGTATCCACTGGGAGCATTTCCCATGAAGGCCAGCCACTAGTCAGCATGGAGCCTTGTTACTTGTTTATGTGCAGCTTTTATTTCTTTCCACTGCAAATTAATAAAACCCACGCCTGATGTGCTTTTTGCAACTGCAGGTCTGCACAGGGTGTGAAACAGCACTATGCTGTCAGTATTATAATCCATGGCAACCAGACTGTAGGAAATTCCAAGCATTTTTTCATAAGCTGGGCTTTTCCCGTGGCTTTAAACCCATTCAGGTACCGCAAAGCACCACACCACAATAAAGGCTTGGGACAGTTTCAACATCAAAATGTCCGTGCAGTATTGCTTTCTGTCTACTCTCGTTTACTTCAAAGAAGACAAGCATGGAATTGTTTACTACAGTGATCAAGAAAAAGAGCACATTGTTTGTCCACTGATTTTAGATGAATTACAGTAGATGACTGGTAGATGCTTGGGTCCAATACATGAATGTCTTTCTTGTGTAGCTTCGCCTTCCGATAACATCAAGTCATTGGAAATAGTCATTCTACAGGAATTAATTTTTAGATATCCTTAAAATATTTACAGGTATTCTTCAAAACCTTGAAATAAATTGGATATCTTCAGATCATTTGGTGTTATCTTCGACATGCAGTTAAATCAGTCTTTTAACTCCAGTTAAATTTATCCACATCAGATATGTTTAAACATATCTACAAACCCTGTTTGTACAATTATATGTAAATGACAATATACAGATAGCCTTCTGCAGCAGATAGCATTTTGAAGCAGTGGAGGATAGCACTGGCAGCTTTCTGTTACAAATGAAACAATTCATGATGTGCTGAAACAGTCATTAATCCCATAGACAGGACTGAAACAAAGGCAGTTTTATTCAATTTTTTCAGTTTTATTCCAGTGACTTCTGGTAGGATGATGTTCTTTATAAATATAGATTGTTCAAAGCAAGGAAAAATAAAGTACATGCTTAAAATACTTTAATGCTTCCATAAAAATCCAAATAAAGCATACAGGAATATGTATAATAAGAGGTATTTTCATTAAATGCAAAAGGTGGAAGGGCTGTATTCCAAATATTTTAACATTTATGAGTTTTTATTTGTACTTCTTGTGTTTAAGTTACTGTTACTTCAGTCTCAGCTTGCCAAAATGTATCCAGATGGCTGAAGACTCAACAAAATTTCAGTTGTTTTATTTCAGCTGATCTAACTGCACTTTCTGTATATAATATTACAATTTAGGTGATATAAAATTGTAAGTTCTGCTACAGGTCATATTGTCAGATGTTTGCAAAATATTCAATACAATTTACTTTTATGTAGCGCCTTTCACAACAGAGTCGTCCCAAAACGCTTTACGTGGATGTGTTGTGATACATTACAACATTGTTAGAGTGATACAAAACAGCAAAATTAAAAATTAAATTAGGAAAGTCAGATGACAACAGAGGAGAGGAACCAAAAACTCTCAAGTAAGGAGAAAAAAAAACCACTGGGGGTCCCCTGGGCTCCCCACCCCCCCCCCCCCCCCGGTTAAACTCCAGTTATTGAAACAGAAAATAGTGGACTTGCTTGCTAAAAGTAAGGTGTAAGCTGTGATTAAGGTCAAAGTCCATCAATGAGTCTGTTATCCATGTTGGCCTGTGTAGACTGGCCAAAGTCCATCAGTGCTTTACTGCCCAATGTCACTTTATATGTGGAACAACAATGAAACCTGCATTCTGTGATCTGAGTGGACGATGCAGCTTGTAAACTTGAAGTAATTCTGTCAGGTGGGCAGAAGCTAGACATTTAAGTGCCCTCTATGTAAGTAGGAGAATTTGAAGTCAGCTGTAAACCTAACAGGAAGCCAATGCAAAGAACTAAGAACAGGGGTTATGTGTTCAAACTTCCTGTTCCTGCTGATAATTCGAGCTGCTGCATGTTGAATACGCTGCAAGGCATTTAATGTGCAGTGTATGCTTCCAGATAGCAAAGCATTACAGTAGTCTAACCTACTGTATACAAAGGCATGTATCAATTTCTCTATGTCTTGAATAGTAAGAAATCATCGCTGTTTGGCGATGTTGCGTAGCTGTAGGAAGCATACCTTCGATACTGCATCCACATGTGATTTGAATGAGAGGCTTGTATCTAAAATGACACCTTGGTTATGGGCTGAGCTGCTGAGGGAAAAGGTCAGTCTTTTGGAATGGAGTGCAGAGATTATAAAATTCCTACCTCCTATCTGGATTCAGTAGTGGCCTGATTTCTGCTATTTTAAATTGATCAGGAACTTCTCCTGATGACAGGGATGTATTCATTATGGCAGTTATTGGTCTTGTCAGAACTCCCAGGGATTCTTTAAGAAGCTTAGTGGGGATTGGGTCCAGTGGACAAGTGGTTGGTTTAATCTCAGTTATAATAGTTTTTAGCTCTTGTTCGTTAATTAATTCAAAAACATTAAGGGTGTGTTTATGTTCCGTTTGCATTGAAGTTAATTGTGAGCCATCTGAACATGTCTGAAGCCTAATGTTTGTAATTTTATCATTAAAGAAGTTCATAAAATGGCAACTGAAATTACTCAGTAGCTAAGGTTCAGCCTTATTTCTTAGATGAGGCATTGTTTTAAAATGGTAGCGAGGGATATTTCTATGGCCATCAATAAGGTCAGAGTGATAGGCTGAATGCGCCCTATAAAGGGCTTGCTTGTGTTGTTGCAGGCGGTCGGACCAGCCAACTTGAGCACTTCTAAGCCCGTGGATTTCCATTTGCTCTCCAATCCGTGGCACTCCCGTTTGTAAGAGCGTCCGTGATCATTAAACCATGGGGAGTGTCTGGTGGTTTTTACCACTTTATTTTTCAAAGGCACTGTTTCATCTAAAATCTGACTAACCACTATACTGAAGTCATGGGTGACTTCACTGACATTTGTACTAGACATGAAGTTCACATTACTTACTGCATTAATCTTAGGGAATTTCTATCATGTAGGTGACGTATCCTAATAATCTTCTCTGTCATAGTCAAAGAGGGTGGCTCAGTCATGAAGGTGACTTATTCAGTGGACAGACAGATACACGATGAGCATAAACTCAGTGAGTAATTATCAAGTCTTGTGTATGATTGTGAACATGCCTTGGTGCTGTTACGTGTTGGTGACATTCAACAGAGTCCAGGAGGGACAGGAAACTTTTACTGAAGGCATCAGTCTCTATGACTACATGTATATTGAAACCTCCAAGTATTATGATATTCTCTAAGTTAAAAACTAAGTCAGAGAGAAGTTCCTTGAATCCTGTCAGTGGTCTGTATACTATAAGAATATAGATGAGCAGGTCAAACACCATGTGAATTAGCATTGCTTCCAATGTTGTAAAATCTTTTATAATCTTGGGTTAAATTTTTAACACTAAGTTAAAGGTAGCTGCCAGGCCGCCCCCATGCCCCGAGCCACGCGGTTTCTGTACAAATCTAAACCTAACAGGTGAGGCTTCAACAAGAGGAATAGTGTCTGTGGGTCTGAGCCAGGTTTCTGTTAGCAAACACAGGTCTGCACCAGTGTCAAGCACCATGTCACTGACGAGAAGTGATTTACTCCCAAAAGAGTGAACGTTCAACAGTGCGCATTTTATGCTGGGTTTATGTTGTGGCCCATTCAGTCTTATTAATGGGATTGATATCAAGTTCCAATCTAAGTCTTGGTCTAATAATACTTACAATATTCATTTTATGCTCACGCAACTGTTTCTAAATATTAGCTAGATTTAGAGGATGCCGTATGATGGAGCACCTGGGTCCGGGCCGAACATGACATAAAGGTGGGAGAATAAACAGCCTTCGATTTAAGATCGCAGGCTGAGGCCTGGGTGCTGCTCTCAGGCAGACAGGCAAAGTACTTGCCAAAAAATAAATGATCCCCTCCAGTTAGGATGAAAACCATCCCATTTATAAAAACCAGACTGTTCTCAGAAAAGGTCCCAATTATCAATAAACTGTGTGTGTGTGTGTGCGTGCGTGCGTGCGTGATCACCTGCATGCATGCGTGATCGCCTGCGTGCATGCGTGCCTGCGTGTGTGCATGTGTGGAACCTGAGGAGCAGATCTCTCCCCACTGTGTCATCAGTGCAAAACATAAAAATCATCCTCTTGACTGATACTTCTGCAGAAAGTGTTTGTGATGGTGTCTTTATTGGTCTGTTTTTTTGGCAAGAACCAGGAGGGATAGCCCCTGACTTACGACTCATGTGCCCTCTGCGGAACTACTTTCAGTTTTGACTTACTGTGATCTGGCAGAACGTGTGATGTTCCTTCAAATTCCCAGGCTTATTATATTCATTTGGTTATTTACCCTCCAAGCCTTTGGCTTGCTGTCTTTTCCAAAAGGATGTTTTAAATGTCTGTGATTATTTATTTGACTTTATAGAACAAAATATGTGGGCATTCTACCTTCAGCATATGTGAAGGTAATTATAGTAGTTTGACGGCTGGGACGTCTCTAAAAATGTTGACGGTGGCACATAATGCTGGCCTGGTGGTGTCATTCAGGACATTAATACCCATCCTTTCGAACTGTAAAATCATGACAGCAATTTTTTTTTTGTAAAGCGTATTCCGTGATCTAACCTGGAAAATCAAATGGTTCGCTTAAACAGAGAAAGTGTTTTAAGACCTCACAAGTGGCTGTGAAAACCTGAATGAACATGGACCACAGCTGAGTAGGGGGAACACCTAAAGCGGAAGCCACTTTGGCCATTCCAGAATAATTTGTGCAGAGTGCAGTTTATATTAAGTCCTCTGGGTACACAGGTATGCATGATTTCCAGTAATTATACATGTTGGTAAGAGGTCTGTGTAGCAAGTACTTGTATAAAATAGAACAGCAGAGGCCTAAGGTTGTAATGGGTGGGGTATCATTCACGTCAGCCTGTTTCTGTTGCCATTCCTTAAAGTTTTTTTGCATGTAAGTTGCATTTTGTTTTGACACCAGCCTTATTAATGCAAACAGGGGCTGCATCGCATTTAAACATTTATTGTGATTCTGAGTAGGTGTGCAGAATGAGAGTGATTACTAGGGTTTGCCAGATTTCCGGATAACATGAACCATTGACGGAGCCTTAGTACACCGTCAGGAGTGATTCTTCTGACCCAGTATCAGGTTTCACCTATTGCATGTTCCAAGAAAACCAGAATCAGATACGCATTGAAGGGTACGGCCAGAAGGCAAATAGCTTGGGTAGTGATAGCTGTAGCTTATTAAGGTCATAGAACAGCATTTCTCAAACAAATGATTAACAGAAAATGGATAGTTGAATGGCGATGATGGATTTCTGTGCTATGTCTCCGAGTATATAACTCTTTAACAATGAGCTCCTTCGTGAAACAACTACATACTGAGTAATGCTACTTAATCCAGAGATATATGTTTTGGTCGGGCTGCCTTAACCCTTATGAGCCTAAGGCCTCTTTTACACTTTCGGGATAGTCTGACATGCCTTGACATTTTAAAATATTTCACCTATCTAAAAAACATTTATCCCAAAGTGTTACATTTGCTTTTATCCAGCACAAACTCAGCACCAACATTAAAAAAACAACCATATCTATAACTGACATGACTTGATCAAAAAGCATGTCTTTATATGAGTTCATTGTTAAGACAGGATGAATGTCCTTATATTCATATATTAAATGGTAGCTTCAGAAAATATAGCACATACTTTTAGACAAAAAAAACACCATGGAAAAAAATGGCATAAATAAAAGGGAAAACAGAGTGTGAAAATCCAGAATAATTTCAATCTATTGGGTATTGAGGGAATTACCCACCAGAGTCAGATGTCTATTTTGAAAACTTTCGGTCTAAAGCTGTAATTGTGGTCAGATAAATGTGTATTTTGCGCTGAAAAATGGACTGTTTACCTTAACTCCATAGCAGTGGATAAGAATAGCAATTTGCTAAATTACATGAAATAATGTCACTGCAGGATATCCCCGGCCTGCCTGGGCTATTTTGGGTGAAAAGGTTCTGTAGTCAGTCTCCCCAGGCCTGAGTAATCACAGATGGAAGTTGAAAAATCCTTGATATAGAATAAGAAATCCTCAATTATAAAAAATGAAAGACACCAGTAATGAAAATGGTATATAAAGCATTGAAGTTTTGCTGGTTTCAACTTTAGGGGAAAGTTAGCAGCTGTAAGCAAATGTACGTCTAATTCGACAAGACGTAGAAATTCAAATAACCGTCATGCGTATTTCCACTTTTTCCTGGTTCTTTGCATAGTGTGTATTTAGTGGTATAAGACATACTAAAATTTGGTTTATGGTTATTTTACTTTGGTTGTTTCAGCATGTTTACTGAAACATACTATTGTGGATGAATTTTTGGTCAATTTTAAGTGCTTTTTATAGTCAGCACTCTTCGAATGTTCTTCTGAGCGAGTCAGAAGGCTACTTAATAAACAGATTTCAAGAGAAGCTACAAATTAAGTTGTCGTCACAGTCTTTTATTGGCATGATCGTTCTCATTCGGTTTCTTTCCAGATGAAATTCTGCACACTGTTGGTTTCTATAACGAACATTCCCCTTTCAAACTGTCTGACAGAAACCCAAACAGCAGAAGTTTATGTTTGTATTTCTGTGGTTAGACACTGACTGACAAGGAACACACAGCATCTCTGCAGCTGTCTGCATTCTTTGCCAGTCGTGTACCTGTACCTGCCAGTGGAGCAACAAATAAGCTAAAAAGTCATGGAAGACATGCAAGATCCTTTGTACCTTGTAACAACACAGATTAAACAAGTGTAATAACACAATATGTCTGTCTGTCTTAGAGGGACCCTTTTCCCATCCATCCATGCATCCATCATGCATTATTTGTGTCCAGTTGAGGGGAAACAGGAAAACAAATTTTTACTCATAAGAATGTGACTGATAATATCCTAGATTTATTCAGTATGTACAAATATATTGATAAGATGACTTAAGTACTGGTTTTCACCCAAATGCAATTTATTTTTCATCTTGTAGCTATAAATGTGACCTGAAACCTGTACCACAAAGTGAGATTTCTTGGTTCGCTAGCTAACTTGACGAATTTAAAGTACCCCAGGTTAAATGGACTATGGGCCCTATTTAGGCCAAGCCCGACGCAAGTGTATTTGCTAGCATGAACCCAACGTATTTGTCATTTTCCTGTCCAGCACCCATGGTGTTTAAATTGCAAACGTGCGCCCTTGGGCGTGTTGGTCTTAAAATGAGATGGAGTGAAGTGCATTACTGGCAAATTGCTATTTTGAAGCAGCAGAAAGTGATTGTGCTTTTGTCCAACAAAACCCTGGTCTAAAGTCAATGGCTCAGTATTTCACTGTTATTTTAATGACATGTTATCAAGAACAGTATCTTGCACCTACACAGGTGTGTGCACAGCTTGTTACAGCTTGTACTTGCTACATACACAGAGGCACGCAACATGCAAATGATTAAAAACAGATCACAGTATGAAACATCACTACAGTGCACATTGAAATATTTTACAAAATCTATGTCATAATGGTTAGTCTTAGGTTAGCCAGCGAGGCCAAGTATATATCGCTGCAGCTGGGAACCGAGTGTCGAATGGAAGGGCAATGTCGAGTAGAGGGGCAACTCAACATTGCCCCTTCTAGTCGACATTGCCCCTCCCACTCAACTCTTGGCTCCCGGCTGCAACGATATGCCTCTCAGTGGAGCTGCATGAAATTTATGGTTCATTTGTTGTATGGCTTTGTCGCAGGTGCATAATGTAAATAATTCCCATTGTGGGAGCTCCCATGACAATACTAGCTCAGAACCGCCAACCGCAAAGGAAAAAATGCATTTTGTTTGCTTATTTTCAGATAGAGAATAAAGATAAACCTATAAACTTAACAAATAGGCTATGTTCAACATTTAACAGTTAAAACAGGTTACGTTTTTCACATAATACTGGGCTAGTCATACATGTAGGCATATTTCGTCTGCAACAACATTTGCAATAACAGGTTGTAGATCTCACAGACAAAATGCACACATTTCTGTGTTGTTTCAGTCTTTAGTGCGGTTGTCACTTTTGATTTGCTTGCACTTGCATTGAAAGTCAGTGTAGTCTGGACGTTCGAAATTGAACACACGTGGCCTTAAAGTGCCAAATTTGAGCCCCGTGCACTTCCTTGCATTCGTCACAACGGGCAAAAGGCAAGTGGTTCTCATTGTGGTCACTTACAGCCAGATATCTGATTTCCCCTTATTTAGTTTGACATTAAGTAGTTGTATAGTTTTATATTCACTTTTCCATAAGCAGGCAGTTACATCCTGGGGCATTAATGATTTGCGTGCTGGCTTTGCTCTGCCATCATTAGCATGGGCGCTCATGAGAGTGACAAGGGACTTTTAAAATGCTAACATCCTTTTGAAAGTAACAGGGTAAGCTTGCAGTGTAAAAAAGCAAATTAGGCATAGTAGCCTATTACTTTCTATTCGCTCATGAACATAAATAATAGTTTAATAAAATAATAAAAACATTTTTCAACAATGCTTAATTATTTTGATTATTTTTCCAACTCCCACAAAAATATGAGTCACTTTCCACCTGCTTCTGCATTCGAAACATGAAATTTTGCAAGCCTCTACTTTGGTGGAATCCCGCTCTTTCCGTAGATGATCTTTCACTTCACGCAAGAGCAGATGTGTTTTGCTACAGTACCTGGCAAATCCGCCATTATAATAGCAATCCACCAAGGTGTAGGGGAATGACACTCTGGATTATAGGATGTTTCACCCTAGACCCACTGAGGAAGAATTATGAGACTTAGTGCAGCCATTTTGGACCATGCACCTGGCTCAGCGACTATTTTTCTGCCGTTAAACTAGCAAAAGTGGGTTGGCCACGTTGTTAAAATAGAGCCCTTTATCAAGTCATGTCAAGTCAGGTGGGACTTCATTGTTTTGCCATCCATACACGAGTATACAGTGGTATAAGATGTCTTTCCCTCTGGACCACGATGCAACATAAGACACATGGGGGGCTGTATGTAGACAATTACAGGGCTAAAGTGCAGATTAATGCAGAGTGCACATGATACAACAGGAGGGGAAACACTCAGTATATACATGAATAGAGTGTACATAATATAGCAGCTGGAATGCAGTGGCTGTATCTTCATTCACTTATTTAGCCCAGACCAACAAGCTATCTTGCTACACCCAAAATTCCAGCTCGGTGATACAGGCCCCAGGTGTGTTGAAGGACTTGTTTACATCATACTCTATGACCTGTAAAATGTTATCATGATAACTGTCATGAATGGAAAGTGTGTGTGTGGTTGTTTGCAGTGGAGAGGTGTTGATGAAACTCAGATGCCTGTTTTTTTTTTTTTTTTTAATTTCTTGTTCATTTTTCCTGTTGAGCAATATGGCGAGAAATCATGATTAGTACAAAGGCTTTGTGCAGCATTTCCAGTAGGGAGTCCCTCACAACCTAAGCACTTTTTTCCATTGACCTAATTTCACCATTTGTTTTGGAAGTCCAACAATGTCCTTTGATTGTGCTTGGATGCTATAATCATAATGTTAGAGACATTCTAACTTCCACTGAGAAATTATTCTGGGTTAGGGCCAGACAATTACATATTTTTTCTTTCAGATATTATTGAGTGCTGTTTTCTTCGGACTTTTATAGCGTCTCATTTTATTAAATTTTCTTGCTTCTCTTTTCGATATGCAACATAAGAGAAAACTCAATTAAGTGGCTTGTTAGGGCACCTTTTTTTTAATTCACAAGTGATGAGTGGGACTAAAAGGTTTCCCTTTTGCCAGGTAATGAACAATAAATCTTTCCACACCTGTGTCCGATTTGTAGTGCAATGCCCATGAGAATCGGCGCTGTCTGCTTTGTGTCAGGGCTGGGGGGCTGGACGGAGCCATGGAGACGAGCAGCTGCCGGGAGAGAAGGTCCTCCAGGACATAAGGGAGACGCGCGGGCAGGAGGTGCGCCTGAAGGAGATTGAGGAGCAACTGGAACGCCTGGGTCACGAGCAGGAGAGCACAGTGAGTTCAGACTGGCTTTTGTAAGACTTGTCCATGGCTACAGTACCACCCCCTTGGCTTATGTTGGCTTCTTTTCCATATTGTTGATAACCCAATTATACCATACATTCAACATCATCTTCATTTTTAGGCGTCTTGTTTTGTTCTTTCCTGCTGTGAGAAAAAGTATTACGTCTTGCCTAGGAAGAGTAAATCATCACATCTTACAAAACTATGATTTTCTCACTGACAAAAAAAAAAAAAGAATATCTAAGTCTGTCTGTGAGTACTGTATTTGCATGTCTGTTTGCATGTGTGTTTAGTACAGGCAATGTCCGTAAGCTGTTTAATATACACCATGCATGTTTGATGGCCTTGTCTATCAGAAACTGAACTGTTCGTAATTATAACCTTCAGTGGAGGTTTAAATTTATGAGTTTGAACCATAAACACTTGGGAGATGACCAAACTCTAGAAGGAACCCAACAGCTGCTCAATCAGGTTTTGAGAATCAGAGAAAGCCGCATTCTTTTCACGTGGAATAAGCCTTTTGGCTGTGGGCCTTGCTTAGTAACACTGTTTGTCAGTTCTGCACTATCTTCTGTGAGAAGCAGAAAACCTACACAGCAAGCTCATCACTTACCATCTCCAAGTCTCCAGGAGAGTGGCCTGTCCACTAGGATTTCTCCTCCTTTCAATGTGAAGGCTTTCTGCAATGGGCTATACCTCATTTCAAGCTTTTTATTGCAATTTCAGCATTTTATTGTTTTAAACCTGAAGTCAGTTTTTATTACTTTATTGGAAATAACATGGAATACTGCAGTAAATAACTTATGTAAACCCATGTGTGAGACGCTACAGATAAATCATAAGATATGGTATGAGCAACTTTTACTGAAACTGGGAGACTAGTGTGGAAAGTGGAGAGTGGGGTTTTAAAATCTGGAAAATCCTAGCAGAATAATGTGCTCATTGTAGAAAAAAATCAACAACTTTGTTTTGCAGGCCATTTTTTTTATTTTGCCAGAATGCTAAAAATTAGGACTGTTACATGGCCGAGTGGCTCTCCCATTTTACCCTGCAAGCTCTTTGGTTCTATGGTGACCCCTGCGCACACATCTTCTGCAGCAGTTAAAAGCCTGTCCCAATTCCTCCTCAAATTCCTCCACCTCAGTGTCCCTTGGCAACCATTCAGCTCATTCTCGTTGTGCGAGCTCCCATGACAATACTGACTCAGAACTGCCATGATTCCCAAAGCCCCCGTTGCTACGCATCAAGCACAAGAACGTCTTTGGGACAAAGGGTGATGGATTTGTTTTCTGCATCCACTGACGTTTGTGACTTTAATTTAGTGTGCAGCAAGATATCAGCAACGTAGAATTCCAAGATTTCGCCATGTCATTGTTCACAGTGCATTCTCTTACACACTCTGTACAATGGGTCCAAAGAAATACCTGCTTCATCACCACCTACTTATATACATGTGTTCACAATGGACACCTCCTCTCGATGGACAAACCTCACACTATAGTCAGATACATTCACAACAATAGGCAGGCTGTTCTTCCTCCTTTCTGTTTGTTTTTACCCGCTTCTTGCAGCCATTTCCTTGTACTTGAAAGCATTTGTTTAAAAGAAAAACTCATTAATCTTGCCAAATTACAATCAAATGTCCAGTGTTTGATAAGGGAACGCTTGTGTTCTGTTCTCTCTTAATGTGGCTTGACACAATTTCATTGTCATTACAGTTAAATCAGTTTATCCGTCTTACAATAAACACTTGCACAATAATTTGCTAGTAAAGGCTTTTTGTAAATATGCTTATGTCACACGTACATTTGGTTTTAAGCTCCTTGTTTGCATTGATATTGATGTTGCCATATATCAGCTAGTTTGTCTGTGCTATAGAAAGATACAGAAGTACTATTAAATATTCTGATAAATAACAAGTAGCTGATTTGGTACAGGGTGGCACAGTGCTGCAGTTGTCCTGTCACCTCATGCCTCTAGGAGCTGAGTTCAAGTCCCTGCCAGGTTTCCATGTGTGTGGAGTCTATATGTTCTCCCCCTGTCATTGTGGGGTTTTCCTTAGGTACTCCAGTTTCCCCTCACTGTCCAAAAAACATGCAAAGGTTAACAAGGTCATATAGTTGTCAAATTGCCCATAGGTGTGCATGTGTGAGTGCGCACTGGAATGGCTTGGCACCCCATACAGGGTTGTTCCCTGCCCTGCTCCCGTAGCCTCTGTGATAGGCTCGCATCCCCTGTGACCCTGAACAGGACAAGCAGTTTCAGAAGATGGATGGATAATCTGTTACAATACTTTGTAAAACAAGGAGCTAATGGCTATGTATTTCAGAGGTTAATTAGTTGTAAGAGATATACGGCCCATTTATAACCCGAGGTACAGCGATTTCCAAATATCTTTGTGCGTAAGCTAGCATGCACATTCCGCACCTCTGGCCTAAAGTAATTCAGTGTCTTACGTACTCTGTCACCATCTTGTGATTTTCTTTGCTGGACCTCTTTCAAATGAATATAACTGAAAATTGCGCAGAATAAATCACTGAGGTTTCAGCTTTGAAAAAGCAAATTAATTGTGCCACTCGTCCTTGAAGCCTTGCCTGTGGTTGAATTTAACTGGATAAGATGAATAGAGTGTGGTGGCAATTCCCTGGGTTCCTCCATGCTGTTTTTACAATCTGATCCAAAAGGCATAGAAGGGGTGAGTAATTTCCTGAACGCAACCTAGATTTAACCCCAACCAAAACAAAATGAAACTGTCATTGCTCAGGCAGATTTGTCATGTTGCAGAACAGAGGCAACCTCACAAAGGCCGTGACATGGACCATTGGGGCCTGCTGGCAGAGTTCAGCATCACCCTGGAACCACACTGGAAAACATGCACGTTTAATATTTATTTTATTGATTGCAATTAATGAGTGATCTCAAGTGCAACAGTGTGGTTGGGGTAAAGAAGAGAAAATGATCCCATGCACGTACACTAGCACTCGCTGCCACGGACGTCACTATCGCGTAGTGACCGGGGAGAGTGCCACCTGGCTTTAGTCTCCTAACTTGCATGAAAGGCTCATTGGCGAGACTGGACACTGTATGGCGGGAAGAGGCGAAGACTGGAGCGGGGAGGGAGAGGAGTGCCTGTTTACATTGTCCCGACCAATGGAATATGATAATGTTGGGTGTGTTGCTGAGCATCAGCTCTCCTTGGCCTGTTCTGATATCCCCACCAAACATCTGCTCACTATCAGAGCCAAGACCCAGAACAACCATGTCAGCTACTCCTTTGTTCTGTGGTTTCAGAGTGTTCACACCGTCTGCCACAGCGATGCAGGGATCCCCATCTGCACAGTAACTGTAAAGCTTCAAGAATTTCACAGCCGCCGCACTGATAAGCGCGTATGCGTTTGTTTGAGAGGGTCTCTCAGCATGTCCGGCTGCCGTCTCACTTTTACTAAAGGTTTAACGACACATACTGTGCTTAAACATGCTGTTAGGAGCTCATCGTGACACATGTGTCCCAGTCATTGTGTCCCAATTGTGGCCAACATGTGAAACTCGACACATTAAGTTCTGACAGCATTGCCCAGCAACTATAGGGGGGCCTTTCACCAGCACAGCAGCAGCCCGTCAACACTGGCAGGAATCTCTTCCCCTCCCCCCAACTGGCCTGGATAAAGCTCAGTCTCAACACAGACACTGTCAACACGTGCTAGCGGCCGGATTTGTGGGTAGCCGTGTTTAGTGATGGGCTGGGATTCCTCACATGCCTGCCTTACTTAACTCCAGGGACAATAACTCCCTCCTTTCAGAATGGCACTCACGGGCAATCTCCCCACCCCCATTTTCCAATGGATTTAGAGAAATCGAAGAAAACGAACACGCCCGTGACCACGGTGGATTTTCAGAGCTGTTCCGTGCATACTAATAATGCCGGGTGACTAAGACATTAATATTCGCCGCTTTTATTCGCTCAGTTAAGAATACTTCTGTATTATTTGCTAGTATTTATTGCCACCATACTTTCAGATAATGTGCTGAATCGGTAGTATGACATCCCCTTTGACTGTAGGATTCATGTGACTGCATCAAAATATTTTTTTTTCACCATAACGACAGCCTTGCGTTATGTGTCTTGAAGGAAGTCCCACATCATGCACCAGTTCTCACTGAGTAATGCAAGAAAGTGTAAGAGTTGCTTAAAAGGGGAAAAAAACAGACTGAAATACTAAATCCCTGGTACTAATTTAAACCTCATTACTGAATATAAATGCTATTTTAGGGCGTAATTTAGAACACACATATCCATTTTCTTATATATAAACTACACACTTACACTTGATTTTCAAAACGTCAGGGCCGCGATTGTAAACAAATACGCATTAGTGTAAGTATACATTGATTAACTATGACTGTAAACATGTGCTGGGTTTATTGTTTCTCCTTTAATTTATAACTTAAACTTCCTCCTTGTAACATTTGATTACCTAATCTCACGATATGGTAAGCAATGTTTGGGTTAGCTTTAAGGGAAAAGATACTATCAGTTTGATCCACAAAGCCTGCTTTGCTAAATGTACATATATTAAGACATGTTTGAAAAACAAGTACAAGGCCTAAAGGACTATAGTCCTAAATAATTATTCTAATCTATTTAATGGCATACGGGGCCAAAGGAGTATAAAATTTAATAAGTGGTACAAGGTTAAATAAGCATTATTAGGGTTAGTAAGTCTGTAAGGTATAGTAAGCAGTATAAGGTTTATTAAATATTGCAAAGTCCAGTTAGTGGTAAATGGACACAAAGCTGAAGGTTTTGAAACAGTAGTCAAAGGCCCAAGATACCAGGACAGTTCTGCTCTGTAGTCAGTGGTATTTTTAATTACTTAACACTGTAAAGGTGATTCGAATTTGTATCACTGATGAGTTCTTGGGTCTTTTGTGTACCTGTTTTTCTTATTGATGCAATAAATGTATTGATAATCACATTAAGCATTGATGGCATCTAATGATGGATTGTGACCAGACCACAGAAGCTCTGCGCAGTGCTTTCACTTCACTGCATCCTTTATGCTGAAGCCTTTTTTTAACCTCTAAATGATTGATTCATCGGCCCAGCTTTGAATCTTACTCGGTGAAAAGACGTGAATAATGCAGTTGAACATAGGCTTCAGGCCTTTGTGGAGTATGCATTTTCTTTTAAAGCTGACAGTTCCCATTGGTGTTTACTGTATAAGTTTTAATGATAATTGGCAGAGTGGACAGCTGCACAGGGCATGCCTTTCCGGGGCAGTGTGTAAGTAGTTGTGTGAATAAGGTGGATGCCTTAATTAAATTCAGCTACATATAACCGCACATTTAAATCGCCCTACACTGATGCAGGGTGGAACGCCTGGTTCACACAGCCAGCTTGGCGCTTCATTTGACTCTAAATGGGTCCTAGACATTGGAGAAAGTAAACACACTGTGCCTATCCTAGCCTAATCCGGGTGACCTATGGCTGCTTCATGCTGGTCTCCTTGCAGCCTGGTTACTGGGTCGGCAGATCCTGGCTGAATCTTGCTGTCCTTTCAGGCCAATTTGCATGCTAATTGCTGTGACTGGGGGTCATAATCACCTGGTGCTGCCAGTATCAGTGGCCCTCTTTTCGAGTTCTGCTGACAGTCTTGTGATCCACTGAATTCCTTTGCCTTGCTGACCCCCTCCCTGCTCCAGTGATGCTGTAAAAGTGACAATTCTCCTGCAGAATTAATGGCAAACTCTTACAGCACCAACTCTCACAGCACCACTTTTGTAACCCTTTCATTCACAAACTTATCGATTTATGCTGCATTTAGGAGAGTTAGGCAGAGGAAAAGCACAAACAATGAAATGCTTGCAAGCTTTTTAATTAGCTGGATTTAGTTTTGTCTAGCCTCCTGGATGTTTCTTTCCCCAGAGACACTGCAGCTGAGGACGGCAGAGGAGATTAAAGGATTCACCCGCTGTCTGTTTGATTGCTTTCTGAAAATTAACGTTGCTGTGTAATCTACAGTAACTACGCCAGGCAAAGCATGCAGGTATATCCTTTAAGGGAGTTTTCTGTAAACATGAATAATTGGCAAGAAGGCACATTGCTCAAATAACTGATGAGCCAAAACATTATGACAGCAACCCCATATGTAGCAGGGTTCAATACCCCATGTGTCAAAATACTTTACTCCTGTAATGATCTGCCGTATGCACCACTGTAGCCCTTCTGTTGGTTTCTACCAGACATCTTGCATCGACGAGCCCTGACCATCCAGCAACCTGTCAGAGGTTAATGGTTGTTCCCTCCTCGGACCCCTCTCAGTAGATGATCACCATGGCTGACCATGAGCACCATGCAACCTTTGACCCAGCCATCTGACCATTGATACCTTGTCAAAGTCACTCAGATCTTTATCCCTGCCCAATCAAATGTTAGCTAACCATTTAATATACCCCAGACCTTGTTATCTTGTTTTTACAAGATACTCTGCATTATTCGCTTCAAGTGGGGGTAGTCATAATGTTTTGGCTCATCGGTGTATATGACGATGTTGCTTTCAAGTACTGCACACTCCCCGCACAGTAGTAGCCAGCATACTTGATGTCCTCTTAATTCATTGTCCTGCGTTGAGCATGGGCTCATGCAGCCAAACCTTTATTTATATTTGTAATGAAAATCACACTCAATAATTTCTTATTATGTAATAGCAGTTAGTATTCACGTCGTATATTTCTGTGGGTATGCAGAACTATTATTGAGTTTTGCTAGACAATTTGGGGCAATGTTAATGCATAAAGAAAAATTTCTTTCTATTAGGCATTATTGGATTGTTTTGAAGGATCTTAGATTCTGGTGTGAACAATTGTGGCTTGGCTAAATCTCTTTCATGCGTCGTAGCTTTGAAGACAAAGCTCAGTTGGAATGCTGATCTAAGTCGCTGTTTACTGCCTGACCACCGTTAAACTTCCGAAACTCTTGAACACTCTTGTGCCAGTTGAAGGCACACGGCCATACTATCTTGCCAAAAACCTTAGAAGAATGACCATCTCTATTCGACTTGGGGGCCCGCAGGGTGGTAAGGCTTCACTTACAAATTTAATTTAGTTAAGATTATCTCAATTTAACGCAGCTTGCCCCGGTAAGGAAGGAGGAGAAGCAGCCTCCAGGATTTTGCATACATGACTGGAAAGTCAAACAAGCTCTAAGCTGGGGAATAATGCAACATCGCAACAGTATGCCCCTAACTGGGGGTTGCTTGAAACAGAGCTGCTGAAAAGCCTTGTGTGCCGTCTGAGCTCTTGTTTTGGCTGCTAACCACCACTTATCCTGCTCTCCAAGGAGGGTAATAGGTAGAGTGCAAAGGCAGGTGGGTTATGTGAGTGATTTTAATTATTATCGCTAGGTGATGCTTCGATCCAAAAGGACTCATTCAGACATTTGGCAGAAAAGCTCCTCTTGGGACTTAAACTAGCACAGGTTATATAGATTTCTGCTTTTAATGACCGTATTCCCTGTATGGACACATGTTGGGTCTCTTGGTGGTGATTATTTGAGGGTAGTGATGTTATCTTTAGTACTGCACTGCTAGTAATTTTCTTTGTGGTGCAGTGGTGATATGGACAGCCTGGCATGTTTTTCAGCCTATCTGGGCATCAGCAATGTCCTTAATCCTTTTAAAGCAGTGTTTCTCAACCCAGTCCTCAGGGACCCCCAGCCAGTCCACATTTTTGCTCCCTCCCAGCCAATCAAGTACACAGAATACCTGGTACAGGTGCGCAGGGAGCTGGGAGGG
>JAODLC010000028.1:466205-496407 GCA_026781145.1 Hippopotamyrus pictus | reverse complement strand
AAAGGCATAAGACATTATAGCCATGTTTATAATACTTTATGAATGCATTATAATGCATTATGAAGGTATCTATAATGTGTCATGCATACAGACTTTAAGTAAAGTGTTACCGTTGGTCTTACAGCACAAGTGACTCTCATGAATGAAGGTTGGTGAGCTTTAGAGGAGATCATGGAAGAGCTACTATGACATGGGAGGGCCAGCAATCATCTCTGTCTCTTCATCTGTGACCCTCTATATATATACCAAATATGTATATACTGTTTTTATGTTATATATGTGTACTCAGTCTAATTTTTATTTCCCCCCCCCCCTTTTAAGTCTTGTAACTGTAATGTGTCGGTGTACTGCTGCTGGAACTAAATTTCCCGGAGGAACCTTCCTGAGGGATTAATAAAGTACTAGATCTATCTATCTATCTATCTATCTATCTATCTATCTATCTATCTATCTATCTATCTATCTATCTATCTACCTACCTACCTACCTACCTACCTACCTATCTATCTATCTATCTATCTAATCTATCTATTCTCGCCTTGTTCCCACCAGCCAGTACCAGACTTTTTCCCAATCCAGAAGTGGTTCCGTGTCTTTCCACAGGTAAAAAACTGACCCTGACCCAGAAAAAATAGCTCCAGCATAGCACCACTGAAAAGCTGGTCACAGAATTTCATACCATAACATCAGCGAAAGTGGGGCTATCGTGTCCAAACCTGCCGCATACCCAGAAAGTGAACTGATATAGTTTTATCTAATATTGCCTTTGCGCAACAATTTCTCGTCTTATTAGCAACATAACATTACATTGTTTTTTTTATTCTATGGAAAATGAAAGATCGGTCTGCTGGCCAGATTTAATAATAAATTATAAACATGTTGTAGGTCGAATAAATAAAACGTTGTGGCGCTCAATTGGCAACAAGATCATGAGGCAGACAGAAGAGTTCAATTTTTAGTGGACTCGTTTATTGTGCGATCCTTTAAGGGACAGTGGTAAAACAGCAAGCAAGAATAAACTAACTTGCACACAGACTGGGAGCCTTTAAGGAGATAAAAGTGGGTACAGGCAAGAGAGACAGAGTGCAATAGGTTTACTCTGAAAACTACTAGACTTAAAGGCTCGGCAGCTTATAAAAACTTCAAATCTGAAACAGATCAAAGTAATAAAAAAAACAGAACCCATATGAACTTTTATTTTACTCTCATTTTTGCTTATGTAATGTTTTCGTTCCTTACTTTTTTGAAACAGGTGGAAATGCAGACATTTTCTCAAAAGGCACCAAGAAAAAACTAGCCAAGTCCAAGCACCACCACTGGCTCCATGTTGGTGTAAACGACACTAAACCAGTCCACGATGCCTCAGTAGTGTGAGGATTCTGTTATCTCTTCCAGGTGTTTAACTGTTTTTACAATTGGGGTTCATTGGCTTATTGTATATAATAAACTTACTTCAGATCAGTTCTGCCTGTGCCTTAGATCATAGGATATTTGTAAATAGTGGCACTGTAGGCCAGCCTGGTCTGGTTTTTTTAATTTTTCAAAGCTTAATATGCTCTCAATGACAAAAAAAAAAAAGTTAAGGACCTAGGCGGAGTGGTTGAAATGAAATGAATCTACATGTGGTGAAAGGTCATGTGACTGTATTGCAATGATTATAATCAGATCAAAAAGACAGCAGAGTTGGCACACTGCTGGTCCCATGTCAGTAGGGTGTGCCCCCCCACCAATCCTGGATATATTCCGCGATATGGTGCAGAAGGGAGTCGTATATACGTTGTATCTCCTCCTAAGGCAAGTTGGCCTGCAGCTGTTATAACTGGCCCTCGAGATCCTGCAGATTGGCACTGGGACTGAGTTGACGTCCAAGCTGATCCCACACATGTTGGATTGGGGAAATATCGGGGGACCTGGCTGGCCATGGGAGGACCTCAACATGATGCAGGCAGTCCATAGACACATGTGCTGTGTGGACAGGCATTGTCATGTTGAAAGGTTGTACCAGGGTGCTGTCTCAGAAGGGGTACATGCGGACGCAGGATGTCACTGATGTCATGCTGTGCCGTCAGGGTCCCCCGCATCACTACCAGAGATGACCTGAAGTCATATCCTATGTCTCCCCACACCCTGATGTCAGGAGTAACGCCGGTGTGTCTCTCCACAACATTGGCAGCATTGGTCCTCTCCCCTCGATACCACCATACACACACACATCCATGGTAATGCAGAACCGAGATTCATCACTGAACATGGTACAATGCCACTTGTCATCAGTCCATGCCTCCCGGTAAAGGCAGCACTCCAACAGCAGCTGACTCTGTGCTGGAGTTAACGGTAGCCTGCGCATAGGACAGTGTACCCGTAGTCCAGCTGATGCCAGTCGTCAAGACAGTGTGGGATGACACAGGGTGTTATACAGGGTCCAATACCTGTGTCCGGATAGCAGGTGCAGATGTCATGGGGTTCTGTAATGCTTGCCACACAATATGACAGTCCTCCCTTGATGTGGTCTGTCTTGAGCGACCAGAACCTTCACAGTGTGTATGGGTGCCCTCACATGCCCATCTCAGAAAAATCCACAACCTGTTTCCTTGGCTGCTCACTCAGATTTTCTTTGAGGAAATGTTTCTTTTTCTAAATTCCAGGGAATCGTTTTGCTTTCGTAAATGATAAATGTAATATTTTGCACACAAGAAAAATAAGCTGCAATATTAAACCAAGAAACTTATAGGCAATAGGCTGGTCATTGTTTAAGAATCACTATGAATTCATCATGAATCATTGACCTAGTAAAATCTGCATATTTTGTTTCCTCTATTTCTTCATATTGTCTGTTGAGAAAAAAGTTGATACATGAACCGTTATGATTGATTAGTAATGAAAAAATATGGGATCAGCAGGTAACTAACACTTAGTTTCTAATTAATTAATACATTAAGTAAGAGTGTACTACTACACTAATTGTGCCCTTTCAAGTAAAGTTACCTAGACAAGGTATAGTCGTAGATCCTTATTTCCATTTATTAATAGTTACCTCGCTTTATTTAGTGGACAAAGTCTGATACGATTTACAAATGATTCTTATGCAGTGATTTTGCCTCTGCTTTGGAACAGAACACTAGACCAGACCACTAGACACTAGACCACTCTGTAGTGAAACAATACTGCAGTGCAGTGAATGAGAAGACAGAACAGCAGATATTTGCCTGGCCAGCAGTTCCACTGGAGTTACTAGGCATGCTCTGTACTGGAAATTAAAAGAAAAGCAGTTTCATTTAAAATATCTCCAACTTTTTTCCCATGATTTCAACAAATAAAATAACAGGATATTTTTTTTCCTAAATGATGATTAGTGATGAATGGTTAGTGAAGAAATTGTGATTTGTGTTTGTGATCAAAACAGATACTAGAGAAAACACTGGCCCAAAGGCACAAATGATTTGCAAATCATATCAGGCCTTAGGAGTCACAGTTGTGTTAGCGATATACGCCCACCCTGGAGTTGGCTGGAGGTTTAAGAAATGTGAGGAATTGAAGGTCAAGTTCACAACAAGGGACTCTACCTCCAAGGATAGCAAATATGAGCATGGGATGGTAAAGCAGTGGGGTCAAGGGTCAAGCTTATATTGGTAGGACCCATGTTGCCGGCCTATGTCAGCCACGGAGGAACAAACTGCCATAGAGGTAATTGAAGTATTCAGGCCAACAACTCCATGTCTCTCATCATTATCAACACGGCGTCATTAAGTCTGAAATCCCTGTCAAATGAGACTGAGCAAAGAGAGGAACCAGGCTTTTTCAGGCATCTTTAAGTTTAGTCCTTGTCAAGTAAGCTGTCAGGCTAGCAAAAGTCCTGTTTTTTTACCCCAGGCTGTACCTAATGTGTGATAGAAGAAAGCAGATTCTCTTTTTCCTTTATGGACCAGAAAGTGAAATGTTATCATGCATCCTAAAAGTTAAAGAAGTTTTTAAAAGAGCCTTTTAACCTCAAGAGGGTCTTGTAATGCATTTTAAAAACTTCTGTCTAAAAACATATCCATGAATAATCAAACAGGAAGTACATGAAAGTGCGTTGAAGAGAAAGTTGTGTGGAATTGTGTATTTGGGAATAATTTCCATTTGCACCACGTACAAATTGGAATATAGTTTAAAATCTTTTGGTTAACTCGTTCTTCTTTGACATTGTTTTGGGAAAATTGTGTAGTATGTCCAGCTTTTGCTAGATTTATGCTGCTAAAATCAGTTTGCTAATTACCAATATTATTTCATGGCAGCTCATTCTCCTTAATACTGTCTTCTTTGGATAAATAAAAACATTTGCCTTGGTGGAAAAACAATCTGCAATCCAACACAGACCATTTGTGGGCCACATGAACCCTATATGGGCACTTATGGTATCGGTTAACTGTACAGAACAGTGTGTGGAGGACTCTGACAGGCAGGATGATTCATAGTGCAGTAACTCTAGGACGTGTTCTGTCAAAGCAGGACAATACACAGGCCAGGAATGGCATCCTGTGATTCTGCGACACTGACTTCTCTAAAAAAAAAAAAAAAAAAAAAAAAGAAAATGTGCCAGTGTTTGTCTGGTTTATATCCTGGGTTCTTTTATGAAAAGCAAATAAGAATACAAGAATTTGTATTGGTTGCAGTGCAACAATCCTGGTATTGTCGTGCTGTTTGGATGAAAGTGCAAAGCAAATACATTTTCAAGGGACAACTACGCAGAATGGATAGTAATATCCTTTTTAGACTCAAGATACGTGCATTCAGTGGGTACACCTACCTTAGTGCCAAGTAGGACCCATTCTTGGTGTTACATCCGCTTTGGGCTTAGACAAGTTGCGTATTCAGAGAAGCTTTTAGAGAACCTTTCAGAGCATCATTGCTTAATGAGCCATAATTGTCACACATGATTTCTTTTTGTGAGCTTTAATGAGTCTGACCATTCTCCTCTGACATTATCATAGTGTTTTTGCATTGACTGGAACTTTTAAATACAGATACTGGGCAGAGTATAAGAAAATGCTGTGCAGTTTTTTTAATTTAATAATATCCAAATAAATGATAATACTGAGTCATCCAACAGCATCACCACTCACACAAACACACATACGTACCCAACCAAAAACAAGCATATAAAAAAATTATATATATGGGTAATCCACTAAATAGTCAACATTAAAGCTTGCTGACTGCTGGCAAGGTTGATTGGCGGAATGACATTACATATCTTTTTCAGTCTCTAAAACCTTCAAATGCAGTTGTTCTCAAACTTTTTACCTGTGTGTACCATGGTTTTAGAACTACTAGTTTAAAGTCAATAAATTAATAAATTTAACCCAAATTTAAAAGATTGTATTAGTCCTCCAGGCCACCCTATCTTTGTCCTCGCAGAGACTGCTCTGCGCTGGTTTAACTCATACTAAGTGTGTTGTGGTATAGAGGTGTCTAAATCGTACTACATAACAACCGGTGTTCCCCAAGGCTCTATCCTTGGTCCTCTGCTGTTCTCTCTTTACTTTGAGTGATCTGGCTTAGAGAGATAGTCTCTTGGCTTTTTTACCACTCCTATGCTACCTGACCTTTTCTCCTGATAACATCGGGTCTCTGCTCAGATATCTGCATACCTGGCTGATATTGCAACCTGGATGAAGGACCATCAAATTCAGCTTAACCTGTCCAAGAATGAGCATCTTGTCTTCCCTGCCGCCCTATCATCCACTGTGTCATCACTGTTCATCTTGGATTGTCCACACTATTTCCATTAATGTCTGCTAGGAACCTAGAGGTAATGATAGACAACCAGCTGTCCTTTACCAAGCATATAACAGCGGTCTCCCAATCATGCAGATTTACCCTGTATAATATCAGGAAGATCAGGCTTTTTAGGATGCAGCTCAGCTATTATTTTAGGCACTTTTTACCCCACAAATTGACTACTGCAGGACTATTTTAGCAAGTCTACCAGCTACTAGCAAAATGCAGTAGCACATGTGATATTCAGTAGGCCCAGGTGTTCTCAAGTAATACCCCTCTTTGTCTCTCTTCCCTATCGGCACTCAAGTTTAAGTCTTAGGTGCTAGCTAACAGGTCCATTAATGGACAGGCATCCATCTCTATCAAATGTCTCCTCATGACCTATGTCCCATCTCACCCCCTTCGTTCAGCAAACCAACACAACTTGGAGCTCCCTCCACCATGTGAGAAGTGTCACTCCAGGTGGTTCTCTTGTGAAGATCCTGGTGGTGGAATGAGCTCCTGAATCATATCCAGTCACCAGTCACTATCCATCTTTTTGTGGATATTGTGCCTCGCTTTTTATTACCTGTGTCTTGTCTTGTCACTGTCATTCTGTTGCACTGTACTGTAGAGTTCTGTCACTAAAACAAATTCCTCGTATGTGTTAACATACCTGGCAATAAAGCTTATTCTGATTCTGATTCTGACTCCTTAAGACCCATCTGTTTCATGAATTCTTTTACTAACCTGATTGTTCTTTGAATGCTCTTATGTTGCACATACTGGCCCTTGTATAGTCTTATCAGATTCTTTGTTAATGTTATATGTAGTTGCATAGTTGTTCGGTAGCTCCTGCTTCAGTACTGCTTGCACTTGTACCCAGGCATTTATTATAAGCTCAGCCTAGCTGCACTTATGCCTATTTGACCCCTTGACAGCATGAATGTTTGCAATGTGCTATGTGCCTCGCTTGTACGCTGATTTGGATAGGAAACATCCGCTAAATAAGTAAATGTAGTGTAAGTCTATGTGGAGTTAAAATAAGTCAGATAGTAATAATGTCAGACATCATCAAACATCAGTTTACCTGTCTGTTATCGTAAATTACCAGTTATATCATCAAAGCTCTCAAGCCTACACTTTAGTATGTAAATTCCAAGGATTGTGGCTGTTTCTGAGATGCTGAAACCAGCAAGGCACCAACAATCACACATTACTCAGAATCACTTAGGTCAGTCATCATAGCCTTAGTCTAATGCTTAGCATTGCAGTCTCTGTGCAGCCAGCCACATGCTTTCCTTTTCGGAAGAACAGGAGGTTTGCATTAACAAACAGGTGTACTTAACAAACAGGACCCTGACTGTCTGTCTGTGCTACACAGAGCATGGGGCTGGGCTCAGATGTGGGTTTCTTTGTCTGTGACCTTCAACCAGCATTTTTGCTATAAATGAAGAACTTTTAGGTTCATAGGAACCCCTTATTATGAAGGAACCATTGAAGATGCAATAACAGAATTCCACCGTAACTCATTTGGTATTTCATGATTATCATATCAAAGAAATCAATCTGGAGATACTGAGGAAGCTTCATTAAAAAATGAAATACTTTTCCCCAGAAGTGGAGGTTTTGTTTTCTGAACCTGGAACAGACATGTGGTTCCCATGCTGATTACATAATAAAGAAAGCTCGCATCAGTCTGAATTTGAAGCCTTTCCCAACTGCAGTACGGCTGAGTGGATTTTTGGGACTTTGGAATGCCAGATTTAAGAAAATTAGTCCACAAATTAATCTTTCAGACCGAATGCAAATAAATTTTGTAGTGAAGCACTGTATTGCATATGGGAGTGAATAGTTTGGCCATTTCTTTCTTGAATACACGAAGTCCCTGGGTGGTGCAGTGGTTCTATTTACCATGAATGCAAGAGGAATGAGCAAAACCATAAATGCTGACATCATGCTGTAATGGCCCAACTTTTAATGGAACAATAAGCATTATTATTTTTCCTTTCTCTCTCAGCTTGGAAATTCGCCCTTGCTGGAGGAGCAGCTCAGGACACTGCTGGAGGACTCCATGTTGTCACTGAGTAGCGCGTCCGTCTGTGGGTCTATGGAGGGAAACGCATCCCCCGGGACTGCCAGTGATGGCCCCAGCAGACGCCTGCCCACGGGCTCTTTCTGATTGGTTGAGAAGTGGCTATGGTGCGGCATTGATTCTGCAATGAAGCGACTCCCCCCTCAATGATAGTCCGGCCAGTCAGGTGATCCTCAAGCATCCTTAACATACTGTTGACAAAGTTAAAGGGCATTGCAAGGGACATTCAGCATACTTACATTCAATATCTCAAACACACAGTCAGTATACCAGCTGATCCAGTACAATAGTGTTGGTATCACTGGATGATACTTGTTTGCCTGAAATGTATAAAGATTCTTTGATAGTAAAGGTATCCATTGTAGTTACTTTAAAGCTGATCATATTTATTATCAGAGTAATTCTGGATTAGCTGGCCAGTGTTCAACTAAAAACTCACACTAGGTGATCCGTACATGGCATGAGCACATTTGACCTCCAGAGTCTAGCTTGTTTGATTAGGGTGATCGCCATTCCTAGGCATGGTACGCTGAAATGCGCCCAGGCCTTCTTGAAGAGGTTGCCTTGGGCATGGTTCAGTTGAACCTAGGTAAGGTATGCATTTAGTGTGATTGCTAACTGTGTCAGAGCATGGAACACAGACATAATGACAGCCATGCAACTGTCACATGCATGCGCACAGGTACTCTATACATGAACTGAACCTGGAACGATCGGCTAGCCTGTACAGATCGGGTAGGCTGTGCAGATCGGGTAGGCTGTACAGATCGGGTAGGCTGTACAGATCGGGTAGTGAAAACCATTTAACAATCATGGCAGCAAAGGGATCACTTTGGCCTATGGCAGAGGTACAGTGTTTGCTGGAAATTTGTGCTGACAAGACTATTTAGGAACAACTGGATGCAACACACAAAAACTGAGATATCTAGAAAAATGTCATACGTGCAACACAATAAAATGAACACGATTGCATTACATCCTCAATAAAGCTACAAGAGGGCCATTTGTCATCGTGCTCAAAATGATAAATAAGCCACAAAATAAGAACATTCATCATGAACTCCATTAAAAGTGTGATAGCACTTTTTTTCCTATATGTTCTTCAAAACAAAAAGTTGCGCAGTGATGATGAAAGCGTGCTTGGATCCGGAATGTTAAGCACAATGCGAGCAGACCAGTGGAGGAGTGGGGAGGGGGAAAGTCCTGCTCAGGCACGATGTAAGTGAACCAGGCTAAGTGTGAGTATTCTTTTAGCTGTATATCCACCATTGAATAGTAATCTGTAATATACAATTCTCAATAAATACTTATAAACAACTACACAGTCAAAACAATTCCACAAATGCTTCTTTTTTCAAAATGTAGTCCTTAATTTCCACAGAAAATGGAATTAAGCAGGAGCAATAACAGTTGAAAGAGGTCTGAAATTTCCTTTGATCTGCTATTATTATTTTTCATGGGAACTCCATTGATATAGCTATTCTGATTAGATTTCATGGGGGAAACCCAATGGGTAGATTGATTCTGGTGGGCTGGTCAGAGAAGGGTAATTGGGCTGGAAGCAATGGGGTTATGGTGGACGTGATGTTCTACTGAGGAGTTACACAGAGTGGCAAATGGGGACAAATGCATGGTGTGACACTCTGTCAGGTGAGCCATGCCAGTGAAAAGGGTGACGAAGAAATGCCCCAAATTCCTGCCTCCACAGGTAAGTCTGATTATCTTAAGGAAGCAGTCAGTGGGGCAATTCTGTGGCGAAATGCTAGTAGTCCCTGTTGTTCCTTTGGTAGCACACAGCACAATAACAACAAAAACACAGCCATGTGCTTGAATGCACGGTTTCAAAGTGATTATGGTTACTGAAATTATGATCGTGATGGAGAGAGAATGTTATAATTGACTGTTAGGAAACCACTTCTAGTACCAGCTGGCTGATCTTAAGTGCTTTGTTTGTACCTTGAGGCTAATAGAGAACTGTTTGGGGCGTCTGGCCACAGCAGAACTGATGCCAAGCTTGGGGGTGTCGGGTTAATTCAAATAATAATTACATAAAGAAGGCCATGACTGCTACAGAGTAAAAAGTTTGGCTGCTATGACGTTAAATGTCATATCTTCCCCTGCAATATAGTAAAATCTTCAACATTTAATTCACAGGATAATTAACAGGCTATATTTTTGTGGTATTGATTTCACTTGACACAGTGGTATCCGAGGCATTTTACTGACATTAAGTTTTGTACTGCATTTGTATGTATTCGATGTTTATATATATAAAAAAAAGTACTTGAATCGCAGAAGAGCGAGACTCACAGCCTTTTCTAACTGTTAGGCGCCGAATGCCATGACGTGAGAAGGGAGTGTTCCAATCCTTTCTACACGAAATCCTTACCATTTCATTCCCGCTAGCCTGACGTACAATTCAAAAGAGGCTGCCAAGTACTTCCCCATCATGCTTAGGGCTGGATTTCTATACTTACCCTAGAGGGATGTAATTCTTGCACTTGGGGGTCTCTGACATTGTTATGACAGCCTGTAGACAAGATTGCCTAGAGGCAGTGTTACCAAACCAGAATCCAAGATCCACATTTGTTTTCCTCCCTTTGTGCCTTTGCTTTAGCAGCTTGAATACCTAACATCTTGTTGCATTTAACCAGGCAGTTCTCCTGAGTGTAACCCAGAATGGAATGTTTGCACTGCCTGCTGTCAGCTTTCCCTGGTATCCTCTGTGTGTGTGTGTGTGTGTGTGCGTGTGGGCTGATGGGGAGGTTATAGGGGAGTCAGTTCTGTGGGTGCATATGACGTGTTAGTAAAGACTTCTGCAGTGATGTTTTTGACTTGAGGTGGCACGGAAGCCCAGTGTCTCTGTGCAGGTAATAGGAAGCCGGACAGCAAAGCCTGCCTCTTAGAAGAATGTGCTAGATAAGTGAGAAAGCATTTCGTCAGCTCCTTGATAGTTTGTTCTCACATGGTTTTAAGGTAAATACTTGGTGAATTAAACAGCCACAGCTCACCTGTGTAATGTTGACAGTCGAACAGATTTGGTAAATATGTGGCAGGGATCACTGTGGTTTACTGTTGGCCAGCAGTTGTGAAATATATTTTTGTCAAAGAACCGAGGAAGCAGTCAGATAAAGTATGTGAGATGGTGGAATGCATCTATGGTATCTCCTTTGTCGATAAGTACATAATTCTTTTGGAACTGACATACTAATCTCTGCAGTCATTCCTGAGAAACTATGAGGGGTCTGAAGAGACGGTAAGGGGTCTTTTTCCTTTTCCCCGTTGGGTGCCCTTGTGCATTTCTGCTGGAAAATGATGACATGGAGTCTAACTGTTTGTGGTCTCTCAAGTTCAAGGGCAGGATCACTGCAATTGGACATTATTTTCAGTGTGTAAGTGTTGACATGATGTATACTGATATATAATCGTTGAAGGCCTACTGGATTATTTTTAGGATATCTGCAAATGATCAAATGAACTTTTCTGTATTTTATTAAGTGGTTATGAAGGGACTGAACATGGATTTGGAAAAGTGGATAGCAGAAGCCCAGAAAAAATAGCCCATTAGGGAAGTTTTCCATTTTATGGACTGTTGTTTATTGTTCTGTTGTATGTTACAAAATAACTGGTATGAGTAAAAACAGCTTTTTTTGTATGGCAAAACTAGAAAAAAAAAATGTTTACAAGCATCACTAAATGTATAAAAAGGAAAGAAATTTAAACCAAAATGGGTAAAGAACAAAACATCCTCACGTCAGTGTGCAAACAGTTTATACAGATAGAAACGCTTCCACCTCTTGGTGCATCTCCTGATAAATTATTTAAATAGCATATATCTACACATGTATGAAATTACCTCTTAAAATAGCAAAGAGAAACTTAATAATTTATCCATTTAAAAGGCATTGGACATAATATAAAGCACAACATATTTATAAAAAACAGTCTCCCATTTAATATCTTTACTGTTGGGGGATTTCTCTCCTACAAAAAATATTTTTTTTACTATATACAGCATAAAATAAGTGTTCCACTACAGTAGCGCTAAATAGAGAAATTAACCAATTTGTATTCTGCTGCGGAAAGACACTCTTACATGTTGCTGGTTCAATTCTACAACAACAATGAGGTAATATTTGTACATCCAACTTTTTCTTTGTTGTTATTTCATTTCTCTCAGAAATGTAAAGAAATGTACAGACACACAGGTCATACATACTGTGCAGGGGAGCAGTGCTTCTAGATTTGCTATTCGTCTTTTCATTTTGGATTGGGGAAGGCGAAAAGAACAAGATAATAATGCAGTCTGTTGCAGACTGGTCAAAACATGAAAGTCCCCATTTCCAGTTTCACTTTGGTTAGTGGGGAGTCTCACTGTTTGTTTGTTTGTTTTTTAACAATAAATGGCAGACAAAGACAAATTCTGAACATCACAGTTCAATGCTGTCATATCCATTGAGAGCAGACTTAATAAATATGGACCTATTTACAATCCAACAAACCACAGTCTTCTCAAAGACTGACAGGACGCCTGCTTTGAGAGTTAGGCCCACCTGTTCCACCCCCTGCCCCTATTTCCTTCTGAGCAATGATGAGTAAACACAAAGCAATAAATAATCTATAAATATTTTCCTCCATTTCATTGTTTTTTTAAGCTTGATCTCTACATTTTCTATGTTTTTCTTGCCACTTACTGCCTCCACTATTACTTTTTGCAGAAGAAGCCGATTTTATTTTGGCTCTCAGTCCAGTGTTTCCAATCCTGATTTTGCCCGACAAAATTCATTTATGCCTGGTTATGCAACCTAATTCTGAATGTTGAAAAGCCAAACGCCCGGACACAGAAATGCTTGAATTTGTGGCCCAGCCGTTTTCTTGTTTTCAGACCCATTTCTTATTATCTAATGCGAGGAACTACTCAGGAAATCATATCTTGCCCTGAGGAAAACTATGTTAACTGAACTGAGGAAACAGTCGACTGCCAGCCACATTACTACAGCAGCAATGGGGAAAACAACTAGGTTTGGTTTTTGTAATGGGACGATTTCATGATAGTTCCTCTTTCCCAATCAAAAGAATAATCTGGGGTTCTTTAAATGGAGATGAATGATATATTAGGCTTTGAAAAAGCTAGCACATTCTTCAGCTACATAATAGTTATAATGTGATACTTTTTTGGAAAACAAGGCAAGCTGGCTCTCTATGAAAAACATACACACACACACACTCAACACAATCACTCTTCCATGGTAACAGTCACTCCATTTTGTCCCTCAACAATCTCCAATGGGTCTCTGACCCATGTCCAGAAAAATATGAAATAGTCTTATTGCTTTCTTCATCCTCGAAACAAGTTTGTCCTTTTTAAGAATTTAGTCCACAGCAGATCTGAGGTTATCAATACTCAGTCTTTTCATGGGACCTCCATCCGAAGTGAAAAGCAGATAAGTTCTGAAGTGCATAGACATCTGTTGGAAGGGTTTTCCACGCAGAGCAGAGAAAGATAAAGAGCCTTTTAAGAGAGAGAGAGCTGTCTCCCCTTTCAGCAAAGCAACGCATTTTCTGCTCTACCTGCCTTTGGTGGAGGGGTCTAATCTTCACTTGGCAGTCAGCTGGTTTGTCCCAACGTCAAATTACCTTGAAGTTGATCACATGCTCTCAGTCCACCGTAGTACTTGTTGCAGAAGAAAAGAGTAATGAGGATATGGTCCCAAGGCTTACAATGTAAAATTATATTTATAAACGAAAGGTACATTCTTCTGAAAGCCTCTCATTGGTGCATTTATGTGTCTAAAAGAAAACAGAATAAAAAGGAGAAATATTAGTGTTACGTAATTTCATGCAAAAAAATTACAATGAACACTTTTGAAAGAGCCATGCAGATTATCTTACCCCTGCATTCGTATTTGAGGTCGGAGAAGTACACCATCTCTTGAGAGAAGACAAAGAGACCTAGTCTTCCACCTGCGTATGTCTTGTCATAGATGCTTCCAGAATCCGCCATGATTTTCTTGCCTTCATACATAACAACTCTGAAATGGGAAGGACAATAGTTAATATTTAGTACATTTATTTTCAGAATCTGTTTGACTATGTGTGAGTTTAAAAATGTCTTGATGCATCTCTTCTTAGTGTTTACCTGATGTGTCCTGTTCTTGGTCGGTGAGTCAAGTGCCACCTGTAAGCAGTAAAGTCTTTCCAGCCAATATTCTTAGGATCATGCCAGAGGGTACGCACCTAAAGTAAAAGAATATAAAGTATAAATTAGCCATTCTTTGTTATTTTGAAGGACTGTAGAACAATGAAACTTTTCCTTTTTTCACTGTCAGCTACCTGTCCATGGGTGTCCCCTGTGTGCCAAAGAGCATTCCTCAGATGTTCTCCAGGTCCAGTTGTTGAATTGACCACCTTAATGGAAAGCCCTGAATATCCTTGAGCTTTGGTGGGAGTACTAGACCAGTACGTTTGTGTAATCTGCTTCCACATCACCACATAAAAGCGAGCGCTAGACTGGTAGCCAAACACAAAGCCAGCATAGTCATCATCTCGGTCGGTGTTGATAAAGAAGGTTCCACTGAAGTCCACAGCATTGAACTCATCAAAACCTAAGAGTAGAGGATGAGAAAACAGTTAAAACATATCACTTGATGCTCTACCATTTAGCCATAAATGCACCTCTTCTTTGAAGAACATACCAACAGCGATGCCTGGGTCACAGTTGACAGTCTGCACCAGTTCTTTTCCTTGATGACGCACCACCCAGTTGGGGTCAATCTGAGATGTTCCCTTGGGGTCCAGGGGTACCATCTGAAATTTGCGGAAATCTGTTTCGCTGATAGCAAAATTCTCAGGGCACACATCGTAGATATCAGGAACATTGTCTTGGTCAAAGTCATCTTTGCAAGCATCACCACGGCCATCACCTGGTGTGTAGAAGAAAGAGAAAGGTCAATTGTTATACATTTCTTTTCTTAATGCAAGTAAAATCTTACATGGAGCTCATAATATGTCTAATGAAGTTTATTGAATGAGTTTTTAATTTCTGGTTGACTCACCATCAGAGTCCAACTGATCTGAATTGTGCGCCAGCCTACAGTTGTCTTTGTCATCAGGAATTCCATCATTGTCATCGTCATGATCACAGGCATCTCCCTTGCCATCTTTGTCATGGTCAGCTTGGTTGGCATTGGGGATGTAGGGACAGTTGTCCAAATTGTTCTGATGACCATCTTCATCAATGTCCTGGTTGCTGTCGCACTTGTCTCCCACAAGGTCTGAGTCAGAATCGATCTGTAAGACAGATATAAATCATATTTTAGTAAAAGTAACAAAAAATATTATTACTTAATCCTGAAACCTTGTAACATGGTTAAGGTCTCCCTTTTTCCTCTTTCACCACTCCAGGTGTCTAAGTCATTTAAAATCGGGTTCTTTGCTGCTATTCTTTGAAAATCCTTCTGAGGTTCAGTGGCAGACTGGCAGTGCATGCAAGCAGTACCTCTACAGCAAGTCATGTAGTTAGTAAATTGGCAGGACTATACACAGATTCATAATGACACGAAAGAGAAGAGATGTGAGCGTGAGGGGGTGGAACCCAGAGTATGTTCTGCTGATCCTGAGGGGTGTATTCCTTCCCTTCATTAAGCCCCAGCACAGTTGTGATCCATAGAGATTGTGTAAGGATAGTTTTAGAGTAATGTACTAGTGAATAACATGCATTGCTCACTAGAACTTCACAAATGTTTTCTTCTATGCAGTTTCCAAAAGTCTGTCCTTGAAGGAATGGCTCTACCTTAAATGCTACATTGTATATTTGTCTTTTACTCAGATGTGACCGGTTTTGTTTTTCATTTGCAAAGGAATTATGTTTGCATCTCTTTCTTTAAATATTCTGATATGGATCATCCATGTTGTACCTAAATATGAACTATAGATCACACACAGGGACTGTATTATCCAGAATAGAATAATATCAAGCTGTGTTTTTGTGATTTTTCCCCCCCAAATTTCTCACAAATGTGATACTGTACACACTCACCTGATCTGGATTGTGCTCAAGAGGGCAGTTGTCACACTGGTCTCCAACTCCATCTAGATCAGTGTCTCTCTGGTCAACATTGTAGACGTATGGGCAGTTGTCCTTCTCATTTAGAATGCCTTTTAAAAATCAAGATAGTACAATTTTTAATACCACCATAAAAGATGTCAAAGTCAAGTTCAGTCATCTCATGTCACCTCTGGCTTGCTCACTGGGGGGTTTGGACAATGAAGTATACAAATAAAATTGAACTGAATTTAATTGAATCTTCACTTTCTTTATGTTGCGTAGCAGAAAGCCCTGTGACATCTTACCATCCCCATCAATATCCACAGCACAAGCATCCCCCTCGCCATTGCTGTCTGTGTCAGTTTGGTCAGGGTTGCTGTTGTATGGGCAGTTGTCGCAACGATCTCCAACATCATCGCGGTCATAGTCGTACTGCCTGGGGTTGTAGACGAACTGGCAGTTGTCCTGGTTTCAACAAAAGCATAGCTTAGACTACTGAAAAAAAACATTACTTTTTAAGTCTGACCCCACAAACCATCACCCTTGTGAAGTCGACATATGGGAAGCTTATAATTTAAAAGCACATTATATATCTATTCATAGGAAGAAAAATGAAAGCATAGGATAACTAGAAAGCGACTTTCAGGTTTAGCTTGGCAGTAACTACTGGTATGTAGAATTTACTGCTTGAATTAGCATTATGGCTGACATGAAACTACCATTCATTTATTTTGTTATTGCAATTTTGTTACACATGATGAATTATGAGGGTTTAAAGCCATTAAATCTTTTGTTCTTGATGACATGATGCAGTATGCTGCAGTTTTGGCAATTTTATATGCAAGCTTTTATGCAACAGTTGTAGATCCTACTGGGTACTGGCATGTTATTCTTATGAGCCGAAAGAGTCTTACCCTGTCATCAGGAATGCTGTCATTGTCATCATCATTATCACAAGCGTCACCAACACCATCCTTGTCATAGTCTTCTTGCCCTGAGTTTGGAAGATTGGGACAGTTGTCCTGAAAATTAAGAATGAGTTAGTGAGCGGCGAGTGAGCCGTATTTAACAAACAAGACCATGTGTGCTGTGGAACACAGAGCAGGATTTTACTCAAAAATATACCTTCTTGCAGTGGTAGGTGGCATTCTCCACACATACAAGATCGGCGTTAGGCCAGCCGTCCAGGTCAGTGTCCTCTCCACAGATGTGTCCATTCCCTGCATAGCCAGGTCTGCACTCGCAACGAAACATGGTTTCCGTGAAGTGCCCCAGGTAGATGCAGCGGGCATTCTTGTTGCAGTCGTGGCTTCCATCAACGCAAGGATTACGAGGTTCACAGGCCTGGCAGACGGATATAAGGCCAATGTCAGCGTCCTGTCTGAGAAGGTTGTGTTTTTCGATATGTGGCAAAACTCTATTTTTGGATGGAACAATTTGGCTCTTACCTGCTTCTTCGCAGTGGCTTCCTCCACACCCCTTCCAAAAGGCTGGGATCCAGCATAACGAGTGGGACACGGGAGGCAATTGTACCCTGGTTCTGTGTTTTCACACCGATGGACCCCATTGTGCACAAAGCATGCATCAGGAACCTCTTTACACTGCGGGCAAAAAAATGCAATATTGAATTTCAGAGCTCCCTCGAGTCATTATCCATCATAAATTAATATGACTGAATCTCCATGGAAGTTACCTCATCGATGTCTTTGCAGTTGATTCCGTCTCCAGTGTAGCCAGTGGGACAGCTGCCACACTTCCATGAGCCATCAGGGAAACTGCTGCACTTGGCTCCAGCAAAGCATGGGTTAGACAGACAGCCATCTGCGGGTTAAACCAAAGATATTTAGAACTCTGTACTCTGCGGGAGACCTGCTGAGATATTCTATTAAGTGAATACCATTTCATACAGCAAAAAAGAGCACTTACCAATGGGGCAGTCCTGCTTGTTACACAGCTGTGTTGCCTTAGCATCACCTTGACATTCCTTGCCTCCATATTTGGGTGCAGGATCATTACAGAGACGCTCACGCGTCTGAACACCTCCACCGCAGGTAACAGTGCAAGTGTCCCACAGAGACCAGGGTCCCCAGCTGCCATTGACTGCAGGAACAAAAGGGCCGAGACATCAGCATACGAGGAATTCAGGAATGGGTTTGGTTCCTTCGGTTCATGGTTTGCGTCGGTCCTTTACATACTTGGGCAGTTTGGCTTCTGGCACGTCTCCGTCTCCCTGCCCTTCCCCACACAGTCCTTGCCACCCATCTGTGGGGTCGGTGAGTTGCATAGGCGGATACGGGTGATGACTCCCTCACCACACGTCACCGAGCATGAGGACCAGGGAGACCAGTGGCTCCAGCTGCCATCCTGCTTGACTGGTGAGTTGACAAGCCAGAGAGGGAAATTTAAAAACACGCAGAAAAAGGAACAAGGCCATAGTAGCAGGAGCAGAAAAGGGAATAATGAGTTGGCCAAGTCACTCACATCTCTTGTCACATTCCTGGTAATAGCAGTCCCTCGTCTGCACAGAGGTGCCCTCACAGTTGTTATTGATGCGATCGCAGGAGCGGCCGCGTTGCTGAATGCCCCTTCCACAGGACACGGAACAATGGGTCCATTCAGACCAGGGGGACCAGCCGTCCTCAGCGTAGTCACTTGCTGGAGAGGGGAGAGAGACAAAGGGTGAGCTATTCCTCCTTTCCAAAGCTTTAAAGAAAAGCTTTTAAAACGTGTCCCTAATGGGCTGCTTTTAGCACGGGCAACTTGAGACAAGCCACTCCATAGAGTGTTCTGTGAAATATAAAGGGCCTAGATGCCAACAAGGAGTCAAGTGATAGAGCTTTGGCAATATCATGTACAAATAAATTTGCAAACATTACAAAGGTGATGTTCTTAAATAAATATCTTTATATATGTCCCAGGAATTAATGAAATATTTATAGCAGTAGAGTAAATCTAAATTATTAAATCCTCTGTTGTACAGCACCATTAAAAACTTGATTGATAGTCAATTACTTACTTATACTATAATATGCATGCAACATAATGACTGCTGTTCTATATTTAACATCAATAAATTGTAATTATATATCTGGCAAATTAAAAAGATGCCAAGTCTATCAAGAGCAGTCAATTTTCACTGGTAATTCTCTAATTCTACTGAAAGAATAATAGACGTGAACACTAACGGATACCACAGCGAGGACAGCACTCTCCATCCGGAACAGTGGCATTGGCACAGGGTATCAGTGGGCAGGAAATCTCACGACATATGGTTGCAGAGTTCTGCAAAGAGGAATTCTGGAATTAGCTGCAGTGGGGGGGACTGTCTGCAGATAGGTCAGCTACCACGGGCATGCGGAAAAGCTGGACTGATAATTTATCATCAAGCGGAAACCCCTTTGCTCCAGCTGGACTGTTTGTTGTGTTTGGGAACAGAGTAGTGATCTTTGACCAGTAGAACAGACTGCTGCAGAGCTGCATCTCCTGCCTATACACCTGGTTGCTGCCAGGGCACCTGAGATGGGGTGTGAGCGTGCCAGTGGGGAGTGGTGGTGTGGGGGGGTGGTGGATATGACAAGGCCTACACTGCAATGGTCTGTCAGCAGTCCCATGCTGCCTCGACCTTTCAGGGAGGCCAAAGTGCTGCTATCGGTCTACATGCTCCATCTAATTAAACAGGCAAATTCCTGACGTCTGGCCAGCTTGGGTAACCTGCACGGCAGTTTACCATTAATGTGAATGACAACCCTGTCCAGCTGCCTTGCAGAATGACATTGTGATTTCTAATTAGAAGCAAAGTGTTGCTGAGAGCACAGACACATGCCTTATCACAGAAGAGCCTCAGTCAGAGCTACATAAATGAAGGTGCCCTTGCAGAGTTAATTGCAGCGTCGCATTGTGGGATTTCTGCCATCTGCCTGTCAAACCAATTACAGGCCAGATTACAAAGCCCGTGCTCTTAAAGGATGATGAGTACCCCAGCACATACACAATTAGAACCTTACCTGGCAAGTACACTGAGTACAGCCATCTACTGTCCATTCCTCCCTGTTCTTGTGCACAATGCCATTGTGGATGCAGACGCCGGTGTGTTTACGCATCTGGGATAGCAGAAAGCTGTTGTTTTGGGTCTGAAAAAAGCAGAAAGGAAGGACTGTTACTGGAGAAATAGGATTAATTGTCTGGATAAAGTGCTTTGGAGCTGTGCAGTACTGAATGCAGCTGAAACTGGGTGGCAGGCTTAGAATGGATCACAGTTAAGAGGCAGAGTCATTCACACCCTTGTACATAAATCCCTTCAATTTTGTTCATATGGGGGGGGGGGGGGGTGCTTACCACTGTTTGAAGATCTTTAGTCAGCTGCTTGACAACCACCTCAAGTCCCCTGAGTTCCTTAAACATGCTGGCGAGATCTTCACAGGAAAATCCACAGACAGCTTGCAGATCTGCAGTGGCAAGACATTCCCTTCAGCCTCACTCGGGAAATTAACCATATTTATCTCTTCAATAAAAACATCACTTGGTATGACGCTTACCTTTCGTTTTGTGGCCAATGTAGTCGGTCCTAATGGCTGGCCTGGACCCATTCACTGGGTTGTCCAGGGTAAAAGTATCAGTGAAGGTAGCTGGAGAGGGAATGCACATAGGAATGTTTCAGTGGGATATCTAAAACAATCCCGTGTTAACACTCATTACCGTTTTTACTAATAATTACTCATTAACTATTTACTCATTTATTACTCATTTTGGGTGACTAAAATAATTTCATGCAAGGCACTGCAGAGTCTCCTTATAATAACACGTGTAATAAAAACTTTAATAATTATTTCTGTGAACCTGAGCTCATGTGGTTGGAATCGCAGGTTTAGCGCTTCGGTACTAGTACTCTTCACAGTTTCTTGTAAATAAGTTGAAGGTCTTTAATATGACCAAACAATTTCTAATACGATTGAGGAATTTGCAAGTCAATACTTACAACTTTGACATCCTTTATTTCGTAGAATTGCGTCCAAAGTAGTTCCAAACACAAAACGTACGTTCTGAAGCACTCCCTGTAGAAAGCACGCGTATTTAGACGTACAATCTATTTAAAAAAATCTTGGTACATTTTTCCGTTTATAATTTTCATTGTAAGTTTAACCATCTTGCCATTTGCTTACCATAAACTTGTCTTTCACTGCCCCCTTGCCGATCCTCAGACGCGCAACTGCCGGTACATCATGGGTTAGCATACTGTAAATTGGCACATCCATTTCCTCGGTGTTGATCTCTTCGCACCCCACGAACAACTGAACCCGGTCTTCCTGTACGAAAAGGGTGATGTTCTTCCAGTGGCTGGTCGCTAGATCTGCATCTTCTATCGACACCACCTGTTGCTTGTTGTCCGTGGAATAAACCACGTCTAACGTATTTGCCTTGCCGTTCGAAACTATTTCGAATATCGGTCCGGATCCATCCATCTTTTCCACGGTCAAAAGACTTCCCCTTGTCCTCTTGAACTGCTTGAAGTTGACCAAGAGAAGAAATCCCCTCTCTGCATGTATGGAGTCAATCAAGTCCCTCAAAGTGGTCTCGGGAAGTGGGGGTATCAGGTCCGGGTTCAGAATCTTATAAGCGGGGCTGTATGGATCTGGTCCTTTTACTAAGGTCACCCCATGGTTCTTCTTATGAACTCGAACTAACTCGAACAAGTCGTATACACTATTATCATCTCCGCTCTCTGAAAAACGAGAAATAACAGTTAGTGTCATGTCAGGAGAAAAATTTAAACTGTTATATTTCACTGGATTTATGCAATAATAACAGCCAACCCTTGGAGTAAATGAAGTGGGGAAAACGCTGAAGGTTACAGTTACACTTATACTCATTTACCAAGTTTGATATTCTCACCTGCCACTCTGCTTCCGTCACAGCTCAGAATCAACAACCACAAAAAAAGCAACGACCGCTTCATTCTGAGACTTCACTTCTTTGAATGTCTGAAAAACAAAACGTTCAAACGATACATTTAAAAAGAAAGAATATTTTAATTACCCTCAAAATAGCCGATATTAATCAAAACCCACATGAACAAAATACATATGAAATATGCTGCATCTGTTATTAATTGAACGACACATATATATAAAATATTCGTCCACCTACCTGTGCGAATAAAGTAATTCAGCACTCGTAACAGTAAATCCAAATTTAAGAGAAAGTCCTTAGGGTTCAAGTTCTCGCAGCCTCTGTTTGGGCTTCAAAAAGTCCAAGTGGCAGTATTTAGTACTGCGTTTTATTATAAAAAAATTAAAATAATAATAACTTTTCCTTCTTTGCACGATCTTTTTTCTGATGCTCAAACTTAACTATAACCAGCGAGGACAAAGTGCTATTTAAATAGTTTCATGACATTCCTAAGATCCTGTCTCCACCAATCAGAAGCTGGCAGGAAAAAGGGACGAGCTTATGCATTTACCTCACAACGCGGAGTAAAATATCTGAGACATATACGTCAGAAGAAAGACAAAGAAAAAAAGCGAAGCATTCCAGAGCTGAAATTCCGTAACCAGATTAATATTTTATAGAGATAAACGCGCCAAACCATTGCTTCCTGTTAAAAGTACATCATCTGTCTGAAATTTCCTTTGCATTTTATTGTAATATTAGGAAGCTTTCATAGCAGTCTTCGCAGATGAAAATTTTATAACAGAACTTTCCCAGTTAAAGTCATTTGTTTTAATTTGTGTTAATTTAAACGAGCTTACAAAGTATAGCGACAGAACGGATGTTTAGGCTCACAAGGTGCTTCATTGTTACTCAAACTTATAGTCCTTATAAAAAAAAAAAATAGAGTCCCACATCAGGAGAGGGTTCCGGAGAAGGATGCAGCGCCGACCATGCGCTGCTATTCACCCTTAGTCCGTTAGAGGCCGTTGGGGGAGCTTCTGTGAGGAGTGAAATTTTAATACTTCAAATCAAGAATACATTCAAACTACTAAAACGTGAAAATGCTTTAAATGATTGCATGTACTTCCAAATATATTTGCACGTCATATTTGTTATTTGTACATAATGCTGTATTCATGATAGGTCTATTATAGTATCATTTAAATTCAGTTTTATTACCTTAAATGCGCTTTGATATGCAGATTTGTTGATAACTGGTGAAGTCAGGGGCACCGTAAATGGGAAGACAGTTAGGATGATTCCAAGGGTCACTGAGCAACAGGGGCCCGAAAAAAAATTAGAACGTAATATGATTAGTCTGGGGTGGGACCTGATATCATATGCTTTCATGGGGCCCAAATCTCTAATGACCCCCCCCTCCCACACACTTTTCCACTCAATTGTCAACTTCCATAGAATTTCTAACCAGGTTAAAGGTATGTGTGACTCATTATCTTTCACCGTAAGCTGCACTTCCAGCATGTCAATCACAGGCTGAACTTGAGTAAGACTGGCAGTTACATGAAAGGAACCAGTATAATGGTCCAGTACAATGGTCCAGTACGGACGATAAACTGGGAATGTGTTGCGAAAAGCAGCAGATTTTTTGCAGAATTTGAAATAAATCTTAATGCAGTGGTGGATAAGTACGCCGCTAGTCACTGCATGGAGATTCTGTGGATGGGCAGGAGGGGGCAGCCATTAATGTTGGTCTTTTGCATGACTTACATCAATAAAAATGTGCTCTTAGATAGTAAACAATGACACCATTCTGTCACCTGACCTCACGTAATGCAGAAATTACGCTCTTCAAATATAACGTCAATGTGTGAAAAGTTAAACAGACAATAAGCAGGGAGCAAATGTAAGAGAAGTTGTTAGTTTGTCCAAATTGAGTGTATGAATGTGTAGATGGCCTGTGATGTACTGGATGCCATCAAAGGTTTACCCCTGCCCTCCTCTGCCTGGAACAGCCCCCCTGCATTCGATCAGTGGTTGGAAGATGGATGATGCACTTTAATATCCTATGATTTTGCAGCTGCTGTAAAAAAATGTCGAGTTTTGCGCCAACAATGCAAAGGTTGTGGGTTCAAATCCCAACGAGCACCCGTAAACTCCTCTCTACAGTAAGCGATATTGGATAAAAGTGTCAGACAAAATGGACAGATCTTATAATTATTTAATATTTTTATTCTATTCTATTATTCTTCATGTTAAAGACGTACTGTATATGTACGTCATTTTTTTTCATAGAGTTAGCAAGACATGCTGTGTCTTATTTAGGACTTGAGAGTTTCCTTAGAAACCGCTAGGTGAAAGGTCATGGGGGGGAGGGGCAGTTAGCAACGGGACAGATGTGGATGTCCTGAGGTGCGTCTGCTAGCTGGGCCGCGTCACTGATCTGGCAGAGCGGCTGGGGTGGGAGCAGCGAGTCCAGCATGAAACTGTGCCAAACCATGACGGAAACCTGTGCCGGAAGAACTCCATAAATAGCATTTATGCTCCGGCACTGTGCTACTCACAGGATTTTTGATGTGTAATTTTTATATATATATGTCTTTATATCTGTGTCACCTTTTGTCATGTCAGTCTCGTTTGTGAAAAGGAGCAGGGGCACCATGCGTTCCAAGGACAGTCATGAACTCATAAATGTTTGTACTCTTCCACCTGTCTGTCGTTCCTAATGTTTATATGTATATATTAATGTCTTCTGTTTTTGTTTACCCCATAACACCAGACCAAAGACCTTTCCTTTCAGATCAGACCCAAACATTCATACAGCAGCGTGCCTGCATGCGGTGCTGCCCGCCAAAACTGTAATTTGACGTTGGCTGATTTGGGAAGGCTCTTTTTTATTGCTCCATTGCCTCCTTATTCCTGCCTGACACAGAAAAGGGAATCCCACATAAAACTAGTGTCACATGCATGTCTTTGCCAAGCCTTCCTGGCTTTCCCACACGTGCACACACACACATGTATATAATGTTGACCAGACAGCAGTGACAGGGTACACTGCTTGGCCAAAGGAAGAAGAATTAATTAAAATGAGGACATAACTGGGTTATAGACTGAACTGTAAAACACTGCAAACTTGAAAACAGAATAAGCCCAGTGACCAGAATCAGCAAGTGAGTCTTGGGGGATTTCTGCAGTAGGCTATTGAAATACCTAAACTTTCAAACACTTAAGAGAGAGACCTTTTCTCCCACTATGGCTCACTCACTGCTTCTATACACTTTCCCATTCAGATATTACAAGCGTGAAGCACGCGATGATGGTAGCAGGTGGATCTTGTTACTTTAAATCTGTTTCTTTAAATATCCGATGGTCTGAAAATAGCAACTTTATGTACTTGTCTGGAATTTGCTGCTGCCATCTCCAAGTGAACCAACATTGATTGCTTTTGCAGGACACCATGGTTGAATGCTGGCTGCATTACAGGAACCTTAAGTTTCAAACATCTTTGTTTATTTCAGCCATTTTTCTGTCTTTTCTGGCATTTATGAAGCAGATAGTCAGATTGGTCATGGGCCAGTGTTTGTGTTGAGGGCACAACCTTAGCGGGTCATTGAAGGCGACCATGTTGGTTGCTTTGAGGTGGCTGCATTTGGAGACCTGTCTCAATACTTCTCATCATTTTCTGGCTGTAAAAATTAATTAGTATGCATTTGTCATCCAAGTGATTGTGGTGCTGTTCTACTGTGGTTTTGATTATAAAAGGGGAAAACATGAATTAGATCTAGAAGCTGGGAATAAGAAAAAATGGTAACACTGTACTTCAAGCCATGTTATTAGTAATTTATAAACACATTCATAACAAATAATGCATTCATAAAGAATTATAAACATGGCTATAAATATATATCAAAATGCGTAATACATTATAGCCATGTTTATCCTCCTGAGACCCAAAGAAAAAAGTGTCCTTCAGTTTTAGGTTAATTGTGATTTTTCTATGTCTTTGGAGGAAATAAGACATATTTTTTCAAATTTATTTTTAGTAGATGTATGCAAAAACAAAATGTCCACTGCATTATGAATGCTCTATGAAGCTGTCATCTATAATGCACTATAGAAACTTCTATAATGCATTATAATGGTCGGTATAAGAATTAAGGATGCTGCATACTACATTATGAAGGTATTATGGTGCATTATAGATGATCATCATAATGCATAATAAACATGGCTATAATGTCTTATGTCTTTTTATAAATACTTACAAACATGTTTATAATGCTTTATGAATGCATTATTATTTGTTATGAATGTGTTTATAAATTGCTAAAAAGATGGCCTTAAGTGTTACCGGAAAAATAATCTTAAAAACATGCCTTTAAAGGCTTTGCAGGGTGCCGTGGGGCTTACTTTGGACCCAGTGCCAAAAAGGTTACTATGAAGAAAACAAGTTTCAGCTGCTTTCTACAAAACACACTAACATCTTTATTGTTATCCTGACTTTTTAAAAATGTAGCTTTTATCCAAGGCAAATGATATAGTTTTTAGTATACAGCATTTTACACTTTAAATAGGTAGATATTTACTGTCCAGCAGTTGTCCAGCAGTTCAGCAGTTTGTTTCTCAGCTGTGCATAGGTCCGTTATCTGGACTTGGAACAACCGCTTGACCACCTCCTGTCCAAATATGGTTAAGTACAATGTCCTTTGTTGTTTTCGTAGAGAGTAAACTATTGACAAACCTGGACTGTCAGCAGACGACAGCTGCAGCACATTGTAGTAAGTCTGGAACTTTTAGGTGACTGTCATAATTCTGTAGTCATGACAGCAGGCGGCGAGTAATGAGCCAGTCATTTGTGGGCTGTCTGGGTGCGGATCGCTGGGTGCACGATACAACTGGTCGAGGGCTTGAATTTTCAGCGGGCTGAAAAATCTTCCCCTCAGGCACCATTCTTACTACTGCCAATGACGAGTCTGCTGTGTGCGTCAGCAGTTCCCGTTAGCAGCTGTAGTCGCGAGAAAGTTGCCCACGCACTATTTGGCCTAGCGTCTCATGTCATTTGATGCCTGTGTGCACACAGGGAGTTGCTTAACATTAGTGTCATCTCCTTATACATGTCTACTGATCCCAGCTCTCCAAGGTGCCGTGAAGCTTCAGTCAACAGTGGGGGTGCTCTGCCGACGTGTCACAATGCCGCCATCTGGAATGAATCACTGGAGTAAATAATTGAACGAATCATCCCCGAAAAAATGTCCTGCTTACATTAGGCTATGTAGAGCCTAAATAAGAAGGGGAAAAAATAATCCACTCTCACTGTTTCATATGTGCCTATGAATATCTTTCCTGTCATGTGGGCAGTACAACCAATTAGGGGTGGAATGTTCTGTAGTGATAACGTTCGCTGAGAGATGCAGGGCTTCACCCACTGACGGTCCTTTGGATGAGGATCGATTAATTACCTTCCGTTAAGCTGAGTTGAGTTTGAAACCCTCTGACACATTGTTTTGCTCTTTCACATATCTGAGCATGGTCTGCTCTGCTCACCTGGAGCAGTTTGCAGTTTTCTGAACTGACTGTACATGCCACGGCACCCCTCTGTACACTGGTTGTTCCGGGATGAAATTCCATGAACTTTCTTGCCGGAGTCGCTCAAGGGAGTCCATACCCTGCTATCTGATTCCTCACACGCAGCATGGATTCTACCAGTCAGTCATGGTTAATGACCATTCATTACTGACTCTTCACGCTGAAAGGGCACTGGGGTGGTATTTGGGAATTATTAATGAAATAATGGCCCACACGGACTGGTAAAAATGATATACAACTGTAATAACTCCCCAGCATCCTTCACCATAAATCTGCCAAAAGGACACATATTCTGCCGTTACAAATGGACATGCGTGAACCTTGTGCTTTAAAGGGGCACCACACAACTTTTCATTAAAGAAGAAATGCAAATTAACACTGCTGCGGACTGTCTCGGACGTATCTGAAAAAGTATTGTTCATGATTACAAAGGTTCAGTGTTTCCAATTTGCAAAAACATTGACTCTGTAGGGTAATGATTAGCCAAAAGCCAGAGTTATTAATTCTAGTAACTGATTACTGAGAGATTATTTTTAATTTCTTGAGAACTCTTTCCTGACAGGGGGTTGTGATAAGCAAGGGCAGTCACCCAGGTCTGGGTTCACAGACTTAAAATGCTTGTGTGGATTTCTGATGACTTGTGTTCATACCTTTTACTCCCTACCCCCAACCCACTGCAATCGTTATGGGGTGATGAGCATCGCCGTGCTCTTGGTTGTCCCCGCTGCTTTAAGTAATGAGATGAAATACCTTGCCGCACTCACCCTGGGGAAAGGAGACACTGGTGTCTGAGTCAGCCAGAAAAAAACACAGTCTATGGGAATAGCTTGGAATGTAAAGGCATTTTTCCATTTCAGGTGTCCCGGGAGGTGTCATACAGTACGTCAGACGTCAGCCAAACCGGGAATGCTACAGAGTGCATTATAAAGGAGGCCAGGGTTTTGCATGAGGAAGCCCCAGACGGCCCCACAGGGAGGTAATGAATGCGCTGAGGTCTCCCAGAGCGATGGCGACATTCTGCGTGCCAGGTACAGCACCCCCCGCAGAGGTCCCATTGCGTAGCGGTGCAATCACGCGGCACAAAAAATGACCGTCGGAGCCGTGTGCTACTAACGGTGTCCCCGTACGCTAACAAACATCACACTGTGACTGCCTTCCTGTGTCACTGCTTTACAAGGTCGTTGTGGGCTGGACAAACAGGAGACTTTATGGAAATCCCTTTATGAATTTAAAGTATGTCAAAGAGTCATCTTGGTTAAGGACCACCTGGGCTGACAATGAGCTATCCGGTACCTTACTGGGAACAGCTACACATGCAGGCTTCTTCACAGGTAAAGCCATAACTTAGAATTAGGCAACCAGCAATCAGTGTTGACACACGACAGCATACAGTAACAAAATGTGTCCTCTGTATTTAACCCATATGTGACATAGCAGGGCGGAGCTAATTCAGTGCCCGGGGAGCAGTGCTTATTGGTCAGGGATTCAAACCAGTAATCTTTCAATCACAAGTGCGCTTTCCTAACCATTAAGCCACCACTGCCCACAAGCTCAAATCAGGCACAAACTAGCATACCTTTTCTACAGTAAGTGATCATTAGTCATACGCAAGCATGTGCCGAGTTAATTAGTTCAAATGTGAATTACAGAATAGTGCATTTTGCAGGAGTGTCTCAGTAGATTTGAGTTCCACTTCTGCTCTGCATGTTTGGAGTTGACATGGACTCCCAGGGCTGCGAAACAGAACATCAAGGGGCCTCCATCACAAAGCTGGATTTTTGGGTCAGTAAGATAACTTGCCGGATTTAAGAATGAAGTCCATTGGAACTGGGGTACCTTAAATCCGTCAAGCCAGCAAACACATTTCGCTTCGCGACACAGGCCCAAGGTGTAATCAAGGTGGTCTTGAAAGGCAGTGAAACACTGCACGGTGTTTTTTCGTGCATGCACTTCTTTGGTGAGTAACCTTGGAACGTAACCACAGCATCGGTGAGTGTTATATAATGGAAATGATGGGTGAACCTAAGACGACAGGTGCCAAATCAGAGGACGTGATTCAAAACCATCAGGCCGTGATCATGATGGATGTCTGTTGTGGCTGCATTGTGACACGGAACACTGGCACAGCATAAGTGCTGTTCCCCTTAAAGTGCGCATTTAGCCGTTAACGTCACAGAGCTGCCTGCACTCCAGCCTCCAGCAGCTTTTACCTTCACCTATCTCTGTACTGTATGTTGCATTTTCAAGCCCACATGTATTCATACAAAGGTTTCTAAGGTTTTGTATTGATCCCACACATGATGATTTTATGAGAGTTGGGGGGGTCTCCCAAAAAATTATACTTTGTATGTAGGTTTCTAATTCATTATAGATGCCTTTATAATGCGCTATAATGGTCAGTATAAGAATTAAGGATGCTTTGTACTGCATTATTGTCATGCCCTGCTCGTCGGATCCTCCCGTGTGCCACGCCCCCTTGCTACCTTGTGTGGAATCCCCGTGTTACCAGCTGTTTCTCGTTGTTGTTAATTAGTCCACGTTCGAGTATGTTTCCCCGGTCCGGTCATTAACGCTGTGTGACATCGTTTCTTGTTTTCGACCCAAATAAATCCCACATTACCCAACTCCACAGTTTAAGTCCTGCTTCCCCAGTCCGTGCCCTGGCGATCCTGACAATTATGAAGATGTCTATAGTACATTACAGATGAGAGCTTCATAAAGCATTCAAAATACATTATAAACATGGCTATAATGTGTTATGTCTTAGAAATATTGGTAACACTTTACTTAAAGTCTGTATGCATAACGCATTATAGATACCTTCATAATGCATTATAATGCATTCATAA
>JAODLC010000028.1:432513-466105 GCA_026781145.1 Hippopotamyrus pictus | reverse complement strand
TAATACTTTATGAATGCCTCATCTATAATGCACTATAAATACCTTCATAATGCATTATAATGGCTTATGCTGACTATGTGACAGTGTTACCGAAATATTTATAGCCATGGTTATAATGCCTTATGGATGCTTTATAATGTGTTATGAATGTGTTCATAGATTCTTGTAGACATGACATTCATAGAAAGTTTTACCAAATTCTTTTGAAAATGTACAGCTTCTGACATCTCATGATGAGTCGTCTTTCTCCTGCTGCACACTAGGCGGTGTTGCCACATTCAGCATGGGCTCACACATCCACCTGAGTTACATGGGCTCCTTTTCTTGCTGTCAGAGGGCTTGGAGCCCTTGTCGCTGCGGCACGGGTATGAGAGCCTCTCGCTGTTCTGCCCCCTCAACCCGCTTTGCATAGATCTTTGTTTGACATCCCGGGCAGGGCCGCTGGTGAACACGGAGCAGCCCTCTGCTGTGATGCTGAGTCACACAAGCCGCCCAAATTGTGTCTGGGGTTGATGTTTGTTAAATGCCATCTCCAGGGCAGAGACTGAGGAACAGTCCTTGTTGTTAGCCTGTCATATGGCTGTGACGGCAGCCCCTCTGAGGGCCTCTGTTGTCACACACAGTAGGACTCTCTGCCTCGCTGTGTCACTGTTCAGATAAGCAGTTGTTTCCAGCAGCTGTGGCACATTGGCGTTTGTTCCCTGACCACAGCATTCGAGAAAGTCTCTTAGACGCAGGTCTCATCATCTTTTTGCTTTAGTTACAGATCGACTCTTCCGTTCTATTCTGCGATTGTGACTCAGTGTTTCTCACTGCAAAATTTTGGATATTCACAGTTAAAATCGTAACATTTTCTGGATTCTTTTCAGTATGTTTGTTTTTTAAGGAAATGCATATTCAAAAGTCACATCAATCTATCGCACGGCTGCTCGAGCCTCTGCTGGAGCCACCCATCAACTTACATTATCATTCATTTATATTTTCTGTCATTATGAATGAACAGAATATACAATGTATTTCCTTCCAACAGTTCCAGCAGCGTGGTTAATGCGTTTAAAATGCATTCAGTGTTTACCTAATTAAACACATTACTGTGCTGAAATTGAGAATGCTTGTCAGATTAGAGAACACTCCCTGGGTTCTTTCAGTTGGCACTAATATTAGTATCTATCAGCTGCGATTATCCGAGGATATTGAAAGGTCATAAATTCTGCTCGTATTCTTCACATCATTTCGCATGATAGGAAAATATCTCAGGAGAGGCCTCTTATGTGCAGGTACTGGCAGAGTTGACAGGAAGCATGGTGATGCCTTTCTAATCACTCAGCACACTGGTGCCATAATGCTCCCCTTGTCCCATTAGGGTTGCTTTGGGCTCGATTCAAACTAAAACGCTGAAATGCCGCATCTCTAACCGCCCTCGGCTTCATACCTTTTCCAGTGAATAACCCCCCCCCCCCCTTGCAGATTTAGGACTGGCCTGGACCTGCTCAGTAATGTGAGGTCAAAGCCTGTGAGAGATATGACCCAAGCAAGCAGACACACCCCACATTGGTGGCTTTCCGATCTGGCTGGGAGTCATGTGGACATTACTGGTGTTCAAGTTCACATCCCTTTCAAATCTCCCTTTCTGTACCTTGTTTGATTGTTTCTGTCAAGTGCAATACACTTAATGGCCACTTCATTAGGTACACCTAGTTCATGCCAAGTAGGACTGACCTTTGCCGACCGAACGATTTAAAATAATTGATTAACAAGGCATTTTTGGCAACCTTTTTAATTTATTGCACTGTTCTCCAGACTCTGTACCCTCGAGACAGTGTAGTGGAGGTGGTTGTTTCTGAGACGTTCTAATGCTTAGCTGTGCAGTAAGTGAACCGATTGCCCCCGACTGCATGCTGTATATATTTAGTTGCAGGCAAACGACTTGCTGCATAGAGGAGCAGGCGTTCAGGAGCAGGTATATCGCATTAACTGACCGCGATGTGTTTGTCCTGGAAGAATTTATTTGGTTTTAGATGGGTCAACAGGGCAACAGTGTCATTTTAAACAATTCTTTCTGCTCAGACGGTCACAGATTTCACATCCAACGGTCATTTTAATTAAACCCTGAATTTCACGCACCACTGCCATGATCTGTCAGCAAGTCCTCCCTGTTTGCACTCAGTAAGGAGTCTGCTGTCTTATCCACTCCTTGCCTCTTTTAACCAGACAGCAAAATGGACACATTCCTCACTTCCATTCTTGGTGTGAAAAAAAAATGATTTTCTATATCAACTTTGTACTAGCAGTGCCATTAAGACGAAACTGTCACAGAAAGCTGTACTGGGTCACAAAGCAATCCGACATTCAGAAATACAGCACTTGTAAACAGTTAGCAATAGGCATCTGTAGTTTTTTAAATTCAACATTTTCTCCTGTACAGAGACGAAGATGTTACAATATATCTGACGCTTACATACTGAATGAAGATAAGAATTCCTTTTATGGATTATAGCAGAAACACAGCAGAATCCCGTAACCCTGTGCTGGGTGTGGAAAGTGTGTGACGTCACACTGGAATGTTAAGTGCAGGAAGAGGAAGTCCATATGTGTTGGAAGGAGTTTTGTCAATCATAACATCTGTCTACGCTGAGAACTGGCACATTCCCTGGTTCTTGTGCTTTGTACATTTTTCCTTAATTTTATCACTGATATTTTCCAGTGTACTGCTTTCGGTCACTGTCTGGAGGGTAATTTGGGACCATGGAGAATTTACCGACTTCCTCAAATAGTCCAGATGATGAGGACTATGAGCTGCTTGTGTGTTTACTCTTGTGTGAATGTTACACACACGGTTTAATATCCAGTAAACCAACTATCATCTGCCTGTCTTTGTATCCAATTGAAGTCTCACACAACTGCTATGGAAGTTTTTTTGCAAAAGTAATTTTGATCAATCAGCTATGCCATTTTCACTTGTGGGACCTGCTGTGTTGTTTAAAACAAGAAAGGGACAAACAAATAAAAACTTTTCCTTACATTCAAGTCAGGATAAAATGCAAACATGGAATTCCAGCAAACTGCCTGTCTAAAATTTAATTTAATCGTTGTTCACAGAACTGATAAAAAGAGAGAAAGTTTGCTTGTCTTTTCATTACCAAACGTGCATTCCCATTTGTGCCAATTGAACAGGCAGGTCCAAGCACCTACAGGTGCAGTGGGTCAGCTTGTTTAAGGCCTGTGGGCATAAGCAGCTCTGTTGATGTGGTTGCCCATGGTTACGGAGGACGCAGACTGTAACACAACAAAAGTGTTTACTTGTCACACGCAGGGCACCATCGAAGGACACAGGCAAAGGCGAGGGCAGCCTGGACGATAAGAAGCTATAGGAGTTTCAGTTCACACTACTGTTTTTTCAAGGTTATGTTTATACACACATTATCTATTTATAATAGGAATAGATATCAGGCACCCGTGTCCTGAATTTGCTAACTGTAATAGAATTTTAGGGAACTCCATATACCTTTGGGGATTATAATGAGGTGCTGTACCATCTCAATAGCTGAACCCAGTAGGCATTATGCAAGTTTCAGTCTGATTAATACTGTATTTGTATCTATCTCTGTTTTTTAAACAATGCTTCAAGTATGATGTTACTCTGGGAAGACCTTGATGAGATCCTCTTGCCAGCTTCAATATTTACAGGGAAAAAGAAAAATGAAAATAAGCAAACTAGCCGAATATTCATTATCCCGTTCTGGGAAAGTTCTGTAGGTTACACCACCTCATTTTCACCCAGACATGCACAGCAGTCGCCCTGAGGGTCATTTTTGTTCGATGAACCGCACTTCCTGTAAGGTGAGGGAAAAAAAACACAGAAGAAACCATACAGATTTTATACAAACGGCTGGGACCAGAATCAGACCTACAGTCCTGACAGTGGGAAAATACAACAGCATCACTGAGGTGCTGCAGTGCCCCAACCCCAGATACATAGAGCTATAGAGCTTGTAGTATGTAAGGAGTACAAATGAAGTGGATCCCCAGATGTCACTGTTCTGGGGAAAGTTCTGGGGGGCTGATTTAGTCCAGCATGTTTTGTCACCACCTGGACGGATACACACCATCCAAAAGAGCCAGCACATCTCAGATAGACCCCAGGGATGCCTCTCTGGGCGTGACTCGCTTGCGTTGCTCTGTTTTCTCTCACTCCATGTTTTCCTGCTAATTAACTCATATGTTCCCTTATGCAACACACTGAAAGGAAATGTCAAGATTCCTTGCTCCAAAACCCCCGAGGATTCAGCCTGTCTCTCGGGAAACAAAAAGTTAATTCTATAGGTCTTACATATACCTTATAAAAACAAATGCCTGTTACTTATGAGAGGAATTTATGCCTATTATATATTATTTAGTAATTACAGTGGTAAGTGATTTAAGAAAAGGATAACATTCAGATGTAAAGTACTGGGTAAAACTGCTGAAGGAAACTAATTGTTTCTGTAATGTGGAATATATGACATAACAGAAAATAAGAGAATCAGCCTTAACCTTAGGACTTGTCACAGTATTTGTCAGGGAGGTGAAGGCAAAATCTCCTGAGCGATGAGTAGCTTGTAAAGTGGCCACAGATTTACAGTTTTAGCATTTATTGTTGGGTGCAGTTATTCATTTCACCGCGCCTTTTTAAACGATCACAAAACTGCCCAAGGAAAAGTTTTAGAATATAATAGGGAGAAAGCAGGGAATGACGCTGGGTGCTGATGGAACACCATGTGTCAGGTTTGTCTTCACTTCACTGTCAGCACATTTATTACACTGCAGTATTTTTTTTTAGCTTGTGGTTCACTGTGAGCCTGCATTAAATGTTGCATTGACCCTATTGTTGACCAGACAACAAAACTTCATACGCGCAGTTTCAGTGGCATGTTTAACTACAGGATCTGAGGATTACCATGACATCATGGCGGTCTACTGGTTCCTGGGTTCAGGTTCTGCCAAGCCTACTTTACGGTTGCAGAAATGCATCCTCAGGGAGGTATATTCTTTGATTCACCTCTGATTCTAAATAATTCCACTTTTGTTGACATTTTTACAAGAGTGCTGAGCTCCAATGGAAAGGCACTATGTTGGAAGCCATTTGATTGTTTTTGGTCGTTTTCCCAGAGATCCAAATCAAATAACATTTTTCCTTTGGCACGCCAGTCACAACCTGGATTTTTCCAGTACTCAGTCAGTCAATGGCAGTGAAACAGGTCAATGGTTCAGCATCAGGAACCTAAAGGGATCGACTTTCTCGGTCCATGTCTTTTCTCCCTCCGAGCTCCTTACCTGGTTCTGGGAGGGAGCAAGAACATGGACTGTCTGTGGGTCCCAGAGGACTGGATTGGGAAACACTAGAGAGCATGCCAGTGAAAACGGAGACTTTGACCCGGTTTCTGGGTGATCCCGGTGTCTCTGATTTAAGTGTATTGTCAGGGAGTCAGAGGCTGGTAGGCAACCACTGAGACTTAGCAGATAATTGGCGAAAAATATTTATTGTATATTTTTTAATGCTGAAATTTTATATTTTGTTGTTTGGTATGTACATTGGCTCCTGCCTCCCTCTTGTGAGGCTGAATTTTCCCAAGCCTACACCCTGTCTGTAAGAATAACTTTGTAACTCCTTCGCTTTAGCCAGCCATTTGTTTTCCCCTTCCCTACTGTAATATGTAATTTTGAAGAACTTTACACAGAATATTTAGGATCCACCCCCTGCTTGAAGTGCAGTGCGAAGCACCAACGTACCCGGAGGTACCCTGCTGGACCCTGGCCAGTGATGGTCATTTTCATGGTGCTTGGTGAAGTACTGCATGCTTCCAGTTTTTACAGGGGGAGCAAATCAACTACTGACACAGTATAAAAGCAGTAATTCCCACGTGCAGGAAGTACATTTTTAAAATTCAAGGTCAGAGTAATGTCGGTATATACCCGGGCAAGTGCAAGGACTAGATTGTGGGGGCGGGAGAGGGGCGCCAGTGGGGGCCGGCGGGGGGTGCCGCTGAGTGATTCTGTGCATCCAGATTCTTTATGACCTGTGGCGCAGGACTGAATCCAGGTCAACGGAAAATGACTCAGCACGGTATTACAGTGTTTTGGCTGACAGCCGAAATTACTTAGTAAATTGTTACAATGAAAAAATGAAAATTAAAAACAATGGCAGTGCTAAAAGCATTTGGGTTTCTATATTCTGGCACCGTGGTTCTTTTTATTCTACCTGTGCTCTTATTAAACAGTGCTATCCCAGTTAATGTACTGCGATGGCCTGGTATCCCTTACAGGGTGCAGCCCTGACTTGTGCCCTGTGTTTCTGGGACAAGTTCCAGACCTCCCTGTAACCCTATAATGTGTAAGCAGTTAAAAGATGGATGGATTTCAATTAATTGAGGATTTCAGGAACTACGCCCTTGATATTGTGATATCTTTAATGATTTTGGCATATAAACCTATATATAAATATTGACTTTGATGTGACATCTATTTTAAAAAATGCAACACACTCTAGAATCACAGAATTACATTTGCAGTTTGTTTTTAATTTGCCTCAAAAATGTATTATGCCGAAAAGACACCTGAAATCTTGAGATGTTTTTTTCTTGTTTGTACAGTCATAAGTAGAACGTCATTTTTAAGAAATGGTGGTTCAAAGTTTTATACATAAATGGTAGTGATGCCACCCTTCGTCATATCTGTCCTCGGCATGTGTCTTGTCTGCAGAGCCTGTTTCCTGCAGGTTTTCGAAAGAGACAAGTGAGATTCCATGTGGATGCTCCAAGGAAAATGGGATTGATTTATCATCACTCGAAAGCAGCTGGCACTTGTAAAATATTGGCCAGAGAATCGATAAGGAACTGGCACCTTCACTGGCATCTTCGCTGGCATCTTCAGAGTTTCACTGGCCAAACTCTTAGAGACTGATCAGTGAAATCTGTCAGCTTCTTAGGAAAATACTAATTAATGCCAGCAGTTTAATGATGGCTGTCATATCTGAGCCCTTATCTCTTTGTCGGTAAAGCAATCAGCCCATCCTTAACTTCCAAAGGAAGATTAATATTCATGGCTCCTATGTAACTAGCTGCTGTGGAACAATACTCAGAAATACTCTGCAGTGCAGAGCCTGGTATTACAGCAGTCAAATGCAGAATAAGGAAAAGCATGTCAGCAGTAAAAGAGCCCTGTCACGGGTCTAATCATTCCCAAAACAGCGTGTATTTGTTGTGGCTACTGCCCTTAGTTTGGATTGGCTCTAGAGCAATTTGCAAAAACATAGGAACTATCTCTCGTGGCAGTAGCATCCTGCTAATTTCAAAATAGTTTTCCTGACTCACTTTCCTGTTCAAAAAGAAACACGTGTGAAATACTTTATGTGCAGTTAATGGACAGAGGAGTTAATCTGCACCTGACAGGTTTTGCTGACGTCATATTTCCTGGGAAGTGCTCATCATTGCTCATAAAGCATTTCCTGTTTCTTAAGTTTGCCCCAGTTGCTATTTTGAACCAAATTTCTGTGATGTTATGGTGCCAAAGCTGCATGGAATGGCAGAGATGTATAAACCTGAGAAAGTCATTGGTAGTTGTTTGATACTACAGAGTGGCTCTTTTTGTCAGGAATTCCGACTGAACCCTTGAGGGAACAAGGCAGTCAGGCCCTGTCAAATAGCTTGGAGAGTTAAAGGCCGACTTCTGTTCATTGTCTTGAAAATCTATTAAAGTGCCTAGAATTTCTGTTTTTCCTCACCATGGCAAAAGCTGCAGGGGGTGTCTGAGAGAGACTTTAGTTTTGTGTTAGCTAAGATATGTTAATCTTCCTATCGGATGAGCCTACCCCATCTAATGAAAATTTCAGAAGTTGGATTTACATCTTTCGGTTAAATAAACCAACATTTTATCACTTAAAAAAAAAAAAAGGAAAATTGGCTCCTGAATCTAAGCATTAACTCATAACCTTCAAAAGAGAACTGGCTTTCCATATTTCTAACCAAAGGTGAACTATACTTAGAAACATATTTGCTTTGGCAAAACGCTAGTGCTGCATCATTTGGAAATGCGAATTTGGAGGCAGAAAAATGCGATATGCATTTTTAACAGCATTCGTTAACGCCGTTTTCTGAGAATGACTAAACTAATCGCATAAATTTTAGAGACTTACATGACAAGTTGAAATTCCTCTTTACATCTCCAAACTCCCTGGGTCATAAGGGCTGTACAGTAGCTAAGCTTCTTATTTATTCTGGACTATTGTGTTGGACTGTTTTTCACAGGCCCTCCAAATGAAAGAAACAATCATTAAACGTTACCAAAATTTTGCATGCTGACAGGGATTCTCATTTTGTGAAAGATAAACAGTTTTTTTTTTCCAGATATGCTGTGGATGAGACTCAAGATCCCTGCTGATTTCTGTCTTGTTTTTCCTGTTTTATGACTATTTTATCTGCTTTCCATGCAGCTTCTTAGCTCTTTTAGTAACCTGCTATTGTTTAATTAAGATCTAGCTGAATTACGTTGTAAATAAATCAGAGTTTCTGATGAATTACAATGGAATATGAAAGGCGTGTTATTTACCTCAGTGTATAGTATATTCCTGGTAAGACAGCCCAGGGCGGGGGAGCGAGGGTGTACAAGCGATGAAGCAGCTGTGTCGTGGACAGCCTTCCTCAGGGCTTTGGAATGCCCAGAAGCTTACAGAATGTTCTTCATCAAAACAGTCTAGATACTCCTGGCTTCCCACAAGCCTGCGACAAAGTCGAATTCACATGGCAGTGAAGTTAGGAGGTGTTTATTTTCCTGTTTGAATATTTCTACTGGTGGGACATGAAGTGGACTTTAAGTTTGGGAGCATGACCAGCGCTTCAAATTGTACTCAGTTTTGTTATTCACTATTTGATTTGTTTAAAGTTATTTAAACAGTCTGTTTAATAAAAGTAATGGGAAAAAGTAACATTGGATAGTATAAATGTGAATCTGGTCCACTAGATTTGCAGACAAAATTTTCAAGTACTTGTTGATACGGAAACAGAAAGCTGGCCTCCTTCAGTTTTTGGAGACAATGAAAGTTGAAAAGTTGATTTGATGTTTTTCCAGTTTCTCTAAAGGGAGAAAACAAGCACGCAATAGACTTGCTTGGGCTAAGTGGTAAAAAAGTGATCAAGAAGACAGGCAGTTCCAAGGAAAAAGAGAACTCTCTGTTTGGCAAAAAGTCTGCTTTTCCGTGGATCGGTTTTACTTTTGCCCATGAGCTTTATATTGTTGATTGACATGTTTCCAACTAGCAAAGTAACATATATCTTCATCCTCTAATGTGTTTCAGAGAACTGAACTTTGATATCGGTTTGAGGCTTCAGAGAGCCATTGAAAGGAGTGAAGTTTCTGCAAACGTTGACTTGACTTATTCATAAATGAGTATTATTTTCTTGCAATGACTAAAGAAATAACCAATTTGAGACAGTACCTTAGAATTAAGACAAGGGAAAAGAATGAGGGACTGTTAAAGCAGTTAAGGAAATCATCCATGTTGGACTTGAAAGATTTACTTAAAAGAAAAAACTTCACTAAGCTGTGATTCTGATTTAAGCTTTCTTGAAATGGCAATGTGTACCTGAATGTTTTTGTAAGATGTTTTAAAGATGATGGTGGTTTTAAAAAAAAGTCCATTAGGGAGACATGCAGTTGAAATATAGACTCAGTGAAATTTGTAATGAATGCATCAATAAATTAGACTGCATGTGAAGTTCATCCCTCGAATCTTTTTCCATAAATCGAAACATTTTGCTGTACCAGGGACCTTTTTTTTAATTTCATTTGCTTTTTGGTTTGATGGTTCTTAAGTGAAAAGCCAATGGATGAGCACGGCTGCGGGGATTCCTAGGTAAAGCTGTGGCATGGATGGAAGGACCAGTATTGCATGGAAATTGAGTGGAACTTGTCTGGGCCGCGGCCCTTGTTGCCTTGTAGAGTTACGGGCAGAGTTCTGGGGGTGGGGCAGACCTCACTATTTATATACCCTCAGCATGAAAGGGAAAATAGACAGAAGCCCTCCAGGTGTTTTCTTCATCTGCGCAAGCAAGAGGGATGATGCACATTCCACCACACAGACCACACCCATATCATGGGCCAAAACACCACCGCGTACCACTCATCCATTGGCTGGAAGGTTTCTGCTTTGTTTTTGTGTATGCTTTTGTCTGGAACTGGATCACATTTTTTAATGATAGATCTTCACTCCGTTGCCAAAGCATTTGTTTCTGAGACATGGGGCAGCACCAGGGACATTAAGCAATGATAAACACATGATCAGCAATGACTTCAACTGTTCAAACTCTAAAATGATGGATTTAAAACAAATCTAAGCCTTCCCTGGCAGCAACATTGATACGTAAATGTTAGGATCAGAAAACATTATATCATCAAGTGGAAAATTAATAATACATTTGGCATACAAAAAATCTAGGTCAACACTCAATCAGTTTGAGTGTCTCATCTGAAGGATATAAAAAAAAAATTATGTGGGGGTTGTCTAATCACTCAGTTTGTCATTTAGCTTTGAAAAACGTTTAATTGCAGTTTCTTTGGGTGTGTCTCTTTGGGTGTGCTAATTGGCAGTATTCTAGAATCGTGTGTAAAATGAAGAGGATAATAAGCCCCAGATGGCAAAGGCAACCAAACTCAAGCACTGATAACCAAGCATTGAGAGATAACATTGATTGAGATAACTCAAGCATTGATAACCACCTGGCTTTTTCATCAAGGGTTTACAGTCAAACCTGCCTAGGGAGGCATATTACATGCTGCTGTCAGAATTCAGTACGTAGGTCATGTGTTCAAGTGAAAGAAAATGGAACATTAAATGAAACCCATGTACCCTCTGTCATACATACAGCCACCCATATAAATGTACACAAAATAATAATACAAACCGTTTATGAGACCATATTCAGAAAAACACGTTTGAGGACATGGAAGGCGCTCATTTATTTGATGTACTGCTCAACTGACTTTGACTTGGTGATTTACAGGAAAACAATGTGTTTCCCAGCAACATAATATTGCAGGGTAACTGGTGCTTTTTAGTTTTGTACGAGCGGTGAACATCTCATGTACTGTACTTATTTAGCTGTAGGCTGTATTGACCTCAGGCCTTATCTAGAGGTCTCTACCTTAATTCCTGAGTAGCTGTTTTCACTGTAAGCCATTCCTCTTTTTTAGCTGATAGTGAACTCGCTAACAGAATGAAATGGGCTGAGCAAGCAAACACAGAACACATGGATCTGATTTTGAGACCTTTGCCCTAAACCCTGAGCTCTAAAAGTGCTTCGGTGTATTAATTTCCCCCCCTATTTGCTGCTAATGTGCCCTCAGAATTTACTGGCAGATGCTGAAACACCCTTGACTAGAAACTTTCCACGAGTATCAAGGCTTAATTTTTCAGTTTTGGCATCTCAGCCAGATATTTTTGCATATACATCACTGGCCTTGAACTTGTGATGTGACTGATATGTCTCTGATGTGACTCATTTCTATCATCTTCTGATGCAGCTACACACATGTTAGAAATGCTGTGAATCCCAACAACGATGTCCTCCCCCAGTAATCATCACCCATGCTTTACTCACTTTTGCAGCTTGATCGCAGAAGAACATTAAATATCAGAACATTTATCTCTGCTTGTAAATGTGTGCCTTTCAGATCACCTGATTCTACTGAACTACTCAGTATTTGAACCTAATTCATTTTTTCCTGTACCTTTTCAGTTTCGCTCCTTCTTTGTAGCCTGATTTGCTGATTCTGTTTTATGTTGAGAACAAAGCAAATTTATGTTCGTCTGTTTGGAACTTTTAATTGTCTGCGTTTCCTCCATTGATACTTTTCTTTGTAGTCATCATAATTAAATATCAGATTACTGTGCGGGCCAGTATGATGTGCAGCTGTGCAATCTGCTGCTGCAGATTCCAGCATAGACTGGAGATATTTGGTAGACTGAAGAATTTTCATTGCTTAACAGGACAACTTTTTTGAAACTCCCTGTGCAACAAATCTGCTAAGGGAAGCCATAATTCATCTCCAGCACCCGACTGCCTCCCATTGCTATATTAGCGCAGAGAACTGCCGCACTTTTCAAATACAAAAGTTTGCAGGCCACATCTAGGGAGTATTAAAATAAGTTTTATCGGTTTATAGTTTGGTTTGAACGTTATGAACTAACAGATACGTTATGATTGAATGTGGCAAAGAGAAGTCGAGACCCGATTCACCAGAAATAGATGTCAGAGGAAAGGGAAAAGCCTTCTAGGTGTTTTCCGTTCAAGAGGCTGTATTCTCTGAGTCATATCCAGGGCCAGAAAGGTTATATCAAATATCTGAAGTGCCTACTCGTTGGTTCTACTAAGTCGGAGCTTCAAAATGGCAAGTACAAGCTTGTGTCTGTGTCACATTGACCACAGATATGGTGATATGTCTGTGACTTCTTCCCTTGGACAGATTTCTCACGTTCTACATCCTCCAAATCCTACAGCACTGGGTTCCATGCGCAGGACAAGAAGCCGGAACCTTTGGGGAACCAAATCTTGTAGTATAATTTGCTGCTTCTGCAAACACCTTTGCACACACATAGATGCTCTCGGACACAGACACACACAAGCACACAAATCAGAGGGGATGTCAGCATGCAGTCATCAGGGCAGCACTGGCAGCCCGGAGCAAAGGTCTTGTAAAACCCAAGCGTAGCCGTTGACATGGCAGCGATAAACAAACACCGCCAATCGGCAGAACTTCCATTTGTTTTTATACTTTTTGCAAGCATGGGGGGGGCACCATAACCAGGGAGGGTTCACTTACCCGCAGCCCCTGAGTAGGGGCAGGGGCTTTAATGGCTGTTCAGTTATGCACAGTTTTTGTGCTAAGTCATTGAGTTGTACTGATTTACCGCTGTTTGCCCATCAGCCCCCTGTCCCTCTCACATCTAGCTAAAGGGGGGGGGGGGGGAGTGCTGGCATGCTAATCCAATGGATAGCTCATGGAAAGATAGGAGTGGATGCAGATTTTTTACCATCAGTAATTCCATTCTGACATCATGAATCTAATAGAATAATAATCGGCCGAATTTTATTTGATTGTGTGACAACTTTTTTTTCTCTTCTGGTACAAGTATTATACCATATATTTGGTTAACAGGAACAATCAGCTGCCTGATTAGGAGCCAACTAATCAGCACACTGGATCCAGCCAGTGAAATGAATCACGTCTCTCGCACATGGCGACCCCTGCCCTTTGCCCCCCTGGTCAATAAAAAATAAAAATAATTCTCGTTACCTCGCAGGCCAGCAGGCTAAACTATGTGCTCAGGTCTAACAAAGGTGTGCTGTTAAAAAAAAGATTTAGAGGATAAAACTGGGAACAGTGTGAGCGAGCTAAACACTCGAATAGCATTTACTGGAACATGGAGGAATCTGAGGAATGTTCCTTTTTGCCCGCTCCCTTTCTTTGACGAAGCAGCTTTATTTATCCCAGACACAATGTTCCCCTGACTCTTTCTCCGTTCGGTTGCTGGGAATCCCTCTCTCCATCCTGCCTCAGCTGCAGTCCTCGGAGGACCCCCAGACAAGCAGCTGAACTCCAGCTGAGCTGCAATAAGTCATGATCTGCGAGGGTTTACGGTAAAGTTCAGTGGGTGAGCTGGCGTCGTGTGGTGTGGGGGTGCGGAGGGGCTTGCACATGCTGCTGGCACGTCTGCATTTCCACGGCGTCTGCGGCCCCTGTCTACGTGTGTGGAGCTGAGGCGCTTGCCACCCTGCGCCCAGTGTAATTTAAACCACCGCTCAAATCTTCCTGCTCATAGTGTCGCCTGCAGTGGCAACACTCATAAAAGGCAGGGTGGGCGCGTCCCGTTTAAGAGCAATTAAGAAAGACAAATGACATCATGCTGAACTAAGGAGGTACAAAGGAAGTATTACATCTCATGCATGCTGCCCTGTTACAATTTAGAAATAGTCCTTCCAAGACCAGTCGCAATACAACAAATCCTTACTCAACATTCAATAAGGAGACACCGGAGTATCCAGTAAGCGCATTTTGACCAGAGCAGAGTTTGGGCCCAGGTACTCCTGCTGGGATTGAACTTAGGTTACCCAAGCACCTTGTACTCTGCAATCTGCCAGCCTGGGGCACTGCTTTCTCCGGAGCTGTCTCTAGCGTTAGCCAACATGATTACCAAGAGAAGCTAAGTATGGCATTTTCTGCTTCTGTGGTAACAGGCCCCTGATTACGCAAGAACTGTGTGTCACTGTTTGCTGCCCAAGCCCAGCATCTGACTAATCTATTGCCGCGGGAGCCAGGATCAGTATCGGAGCGCCTCACCGGGCAGCGCCGCAGAACAATAGTGCTAACAGAAACTCCATGACCTGTCTGAGACAGCAGCCGTAAGTCATTCAGCTGTCAGGCAGCAGCACGCAAGACTCTTCCATGACTGCATTTTCATGGCTCGCGTTAACTGAAGTGTTAGGGGGCAAAATGCATGAGGAATTATTCGTCTATGATTCGGAAAACTTTGTTTGCGGGTGGGGGGTCCAACTAGTTTCGAGTACCTGTGCACTTGGCAGGAATGAACCCAGAAATGTTGCAGGCTGCATGCCTTTCTAAATGAAATTGTCTGAGCAGCTCCTTCACTTTTCAAAGTTTGTTTTCGCTCGCTAATGAAATGCATGTGCATGGTTGTAGAAACAAAAGGTTTTGCACAAAAGGTTTGCATTTCCTATCATTTATACGATTATACGGTGCAGCTAGACTTTCTTCCTTTCAATTGAAGAACTAAGTCCATTTATCTTTAAAAGCAAATTAACGATGCAGCAGCATACAGATTGTAGTACTTCCCAATAATTGTTATTCTACAAAGGAGTGATACTAATAATAGAGTTACTCGATGTATCATTTTTGGTACAATGATACGGCAAGAATATGTTTGATGAGAATTATATTGTGAATTTAGGTAAAGTGTTATGGCAGTATTAGGTCAGACAGCGGTAACCTGAAGCTCGTTATAGACAAGGCAGATAGCCTGCTGATACCAGGAGCACAAGTAAGGTGGAGCCTTTCATGTAGATGATGCCTCCAGCTTCTGATGCACATCACAGGAAATCTCCCATGCTTAGAGAAGTCATCCATCCACGAATGTGGCCTACAGACCTCAGAGGTATAGCATGCAGATGGCAGCTGTCCCCGAGGGCTGAAATGTACATTGTGTAATACTTCACATTTCTGAAAGAACAGATGTTTGATGTCTACCTACTCATGAGAAACCTGTCATTAAAAATAGGTACTTCTCAATATGCTGCAGTAATGTGCTCATTGACTTTAAAACGATTAGTCAAAAAAATCCTTTGATCGTTGTTGTGCACAGTGCTAAACTAGGTGCATTTTATGTTATCTGTAGCCAAGCAAAGTTATCATTGTGGCTCAGTGAGTGAGCTGTGCTTGTGATCAGAAGGTCGTCGGATCAAATTCCAGGGTTCGCAGAGTGATTTACCCATTGGGCCTCTAAGCAAGGCCCTTAACCCCCAGTCGCTCCAGGGATTGTTTGGGCGTGCCCTTTCTGTGGGCGGTATGTAGCTCGGCGGGTTAGGACCCTTTGCGTCTGATCAGAAGGTCACCAGTTCAACTCCCACTGTTGGCATGGTGATTTTATCATAAGCCCCTTAGTCCCCGAAGCAATGGGGGGAATTATCTGACTAAGTTTCACCCCCTTTGTGTCTTCTAAATAAATTGTAAAAATCTAATACATTTTTATGATAGTGTGTGGACGGTCTTCATGTTCAAATCTTAGTGTTGCGAATTATAACTTAAGTCATTCTTGCTTTGTGCTATGATGTGATTTTTAATGGTGCTGAGACCAAGCTAAGCGCAGTAAGCGGCCATGATACATGGGAAGCATCAGGCTGCATAGTGAGCCCTCTGTGTTGTGCAGGTTTCCTCCAGGTCTTCCTAGTTTCCCCCCACAGTCTAAACCCATGAAATTAGCTGAACTGTTTCTAAATATTGTGTGGGAACGTGCATGTGTTTGCCCTGTGGTGCACTGGCGCATCCTGCATTGTGCCCTAAGCTACCTGCGATAGGCTGTAGGGTTTCCCCCTGCAACTGGGTAAGAGATTGGATAGACGACAAGGATGGTTGGATGGTTATAATCGGACGGAATATAAGATTTTAGTGTGCAAGGCTTAGACTTGTAAGTAGCGTGAGTCGCTTTGCTGTTATTTGGCTATGTGTAACAGGTCATGGTGCTGAAATAGTGAGGTGTGGACCACCTCAGTTGACAAGTCTTCTAACATCTCTGCTCAGACTGCTGCCCCTGCAACCCGGCCCCAAATACGCGGCCGATAATGGACGGATGGCTGGAGGTTGTCTAGAACATGTGTCATTGATGCAAAGCTTAAGTGAAGTATATTGCCCGCTTGGATGCATCCTGTCTTTTCTGTGCTGGGATGAAAGATCTCAAAATGACATACAGCACAACGTAAGCATGCTGTAAAGCCCGCCATACCAGAAACTGAAGACAGATCTGCATCCAGAATGTCTACAGGCATTTTAATTTACGTTTGTCCTGTTTAGCTCTAATACGAATGTTCTCGTTTCACTTCCTGCTTACAGGATATTGGAAATGAGTGCATGAAAGCAAAACCAAAAAGTACACAGTATCAGACTGTTAGGCCAGACAGTCACATACCCTTTTAAAATATGCTAAATGTTCTCCATAGAAGAGTATCATGTCAATTAGACATACGCTGTTGTTTCTCAGAGTCTAACCACAAGTAAATCAGGAGCCTTCAAAATGTATAATTTCAGTCTCCTAAATGTTGCTGCTAGTGGGTCTGTTGTGTATCAGATATAGACTTTTGTTCCATCCAGGAAATTGATGGGAACCACATGCTACAAATAACGGTAACGTAGCTTAAGATTACATATTTTTATTAAAACGTTTTCCTTTTTCCTCGTGTTATTTCCATTGCACTGTGGCTTGTTTCCATTGACTTCCAAACACGACACGGGTTCATTGCATTCAGATTTCCGACAGTGTGATGACTATCAGGAAAAACTGCATGCTTTGTTCATAGGTGACTCAGATCTTCCAGATCCCCCATATATATTGAATGAAGTTTTGCCTTATCACAAAAGAAACTCATTTCTCTCATTTGATTACCATATGTGTTACAGATTTACAGATGTGCAAAATATTCTCTCAGTCCAGTGACTGGAAAACCCTCAAACAGATCCTAGTAAGTGCAACATGGACAATTTGCCCAGGGTGGCATCTTTTGAGGGGGTGCTGACTTAGCAAACTACCAGTGTCAGACCAGGGTGAAGTCTGCTGGGGGGGGGGGGGGGTGGCGGGTGAAGAAAGCCTAGAGTGTTACATGGCCTTTGACCCCCACTGCTTCAAAGTAAACTTCGAAGGATCCTAATAGTGTTCAAATTTAAAGTTCAAACTGGATAGTACTATCACTTACATATTTGTTTCTGGAATTAAGGTATTTTTAAGCCTTTTAAATAAGGCTTGATTTAATACAGCCACTTTTTTTTGCTATTTCTCTAAGAGTCCAGGTGTATTTCACAAAATGTAAAAGTCAGGACTATGCCCTGTCTACTGTTTTCATGGAAAATTGAAGCTTTATTTAAATAAATAAAGTTTATATGAATTATCATATATTAAGGAGATCTATCACCTGGAGATTACATGTATGCTTTTTCTTTCTAGCTTTCTTTGAAATGAGCCAATAACACTCCTGTTACAGAATTGCATGGTGTAACTGTCCAAGTGAGCCAGAATGCACGTGCGGCCCTCTGGGCTTCCTCTGAACGTCGGCATCGATGGGCAGAAGGGCCGGCCGCAGGCACCCACCAGAGGTCAACGCCGTGGCACATTATAATGGACATTTCCTTTAAAAGCCTAGCCTACTTAGCTTTTTACAACAGACACAGACAAGAATTGCCACCAACGAGTTTCTCTGCACTGCACTGCATCTGCACTGATGCCTCCTGACAATCTGTAAGACGCTAATCAGTGGCTGGCGGTTACATGCACGTGTAGCCGGAAGCATCCTGCTGGGGGGCAGGGAGGTTTGAGGAATGCCTATTGTACACGGAAAGGTTCCTTTATAGCCCTGTGCGATAGCTGAACATCTGCTTGACCCCTGTCCCCAGAGTACCATCCTTCGAGCATTACTGTCTGCATTTCCAGCCTTCCAATTGTCCCTCCTTCCACTTCCCCAGAATATCTCTTACATGTAATGATGTCCGTCAAGCAGCTGAAGATGGCTTGTCATTAGAAGTGCGTGTCAGCCCTGCCCTGTTCATATGTCCCTGGCCAGCGAGGTCGGAGCAGATATAAGTTCTGGGCATGCAGTGGTTGGTCAGGGCTTCTATGTAATCATATGAACCTTTGAGGGAGGAGGAGCTCAAGGAACTCCAGGTTAAAGCTGGTATGAACCCAGTTCTCAAGTACATTGGCTGCACTGTGTTTATTTACAGAGGGGGTTCCAGCCCCGAAGGCCGCTCTGTCATTCCTTCGAGGGGGACTCTAAATACCCCCTGCCGACAGACGAATGCTGCAATGATCAGCCCCCACCCCATCCCTTGGGGCACGATGGTGACAAGGGGACCACCTTGCAGGGCCGAGGGAGTTTTTGGATGTTGTGGTGCAATGATATATATTTGAATATAAGGCTTTGGACTTGTATAACTTTGGATTATAAAGAACCAAATACTATAGGGTAGGGGTTAGGTCATTTGAATGGTTCAATAATAGTAGAAAATTGCACACAGTCCCTAGTGTGACTGTCCTTCCTGTTAGTAAAATGGAGGAACCAGACAAGCACCCCCCACGATTCCGGCTCCATCTCCACAGGGGCTCCTTGAGGTGAAGGTGAGATGGCAGCATCGCACAACTCCGGCCTGCGTCCTGAGGTACCTGGAGTGTGGAGAAAGCCCTGCGACTGCGGTTCTGTGAGCTGTTTCCCAGATGCAGAGCATTGGGCCGCGTTGGCCCACAGCAGCTGGAGCCGAGGAGCTGCTAACAGGGACACGCAGACCTGGGCGAAGCGCAGATGAGACACGTGCGCTGCCTGCCTTAAAGAGAATAACACACGCGACCGGCACAGATTGAGCCAAATCACTAGATCATGGTCCTACACTGCTGCTGCCGGCCATGCAGCGAATCCTGTTTTTCTTATTATCGTAACTGAAAAAGGCTGGGAATGTTTGTTTCTTATTCAGCTATGGATTCGTATTTGGAAAACATCCTAAGCTTCGCGGAAGCAGGTCAGTTCTTACCTTGATTCATTCCCCTTTGTTTTCCACGCAACCAGAAATCGTTTTCATCACTTGTATTTTACATGTCCGCTCAAAGACTATTTTGTTAACATTCTTGAGTCAGACACAGCAGACACATCAGACTTCACTATAACTCCTGGAATGCTTTTGATGTCAACCCATCCTTGTCATCTGGGGTCTTTGGAAATTAAATGATCTGTCCAGTTCTGTCAGTGTCACACCAACAGCAAGCTTTAACCTTTGTAAAAATGAACCGCAAATGCATTTTTTTCGCCCATGGCTATAAAAGTTGGAATTTTTCTCATTATGTGCCTCTTTAATTTTTCCTACCCTGCATTACAGAACAGGCAGCATGTCCGGAAATTAGTTGCCTGCGACTTCATTGCTGTTTACTGAACAAAATCATTGTGCAAATACAGGATGCAGGTAGAAAGACCAAACAATCCTTTTAATTGTGGTATCAGATGGTACAGCTGAAAAGGCACCTGTCCCATATGAAAGCAGAGATCAGGGTGCTTGACTTTAGGTTGTCAGTGGCTAACAAGCCTCGTCATCATAGCGGGGCTGTAATGACAAGTACTACTGCAGAGGCATTTTTATCTCTTAGTGACATGACAGAATTTACAGGGTCACCAGATTCTCTCGACCACTTAGTGACTTATGGTCTTTTTGAGCTGATGTTCCTCAAAAATGTTGTTTTTCTCCCTGCAATAGGTGCTTGTTACCCTGTAAATAAAGACAAATTGGCAGCACTGGGAATAAAGAGCCGGGTGAATCTAAGTGTCCTGCGGTCTCGTACTGCCTTTCTAAATGCCTGACGGTACACAGTGCCTGTAGGGAAAGCTGTAGCTCAGCTTAAGCTAGTTAGTATCAGATTGCCTAGAGTCAGATCATTTTCTTAATCATTTTATTCTGCAGAAATGCCAGTGTTTCTTTGGTAATAATGAGATAGATCTATTTATGGACTTTCCACCTTTGTTTCTTACCCTTTCTCAAGCAGATCGGTACAGCGTATAACCAGACAGACGTCCAATGGTAAGCTAGGTAATAGCTCAGCTGTGATAATCCCTTTTAACATAAGGCACACAACCTGGTTCATTTCATACGCTTCTTTGACAGACCTGCGCTGGTAACGCCGCATTTGTTGCCAGGGTCTATCTAGAAACGGCATTAATAGGTGGAAAAACTGTAGGAGGAGACAGGTGCCAAAGTTTTGGGAAGAAGAAAAAAATAACAGTGTTGATAAATATACAGAGGAACATACAGTAGCCACTGCTGCACAAGTGCATTGCAATCACAATTATCTGTTTGAATGTAAGGTTCAGCCTGGAAAGATCAATGGAATAACAGCCTTGTTTTCTGTTCCTTTCAGGAGAACTGCAGCCCACCCTGGTTATAAAACTAAAAGCTTTCTGCTGCACTGGAGGGCACTGGCAATGGGCGACTCTGTATTACAGTGACTTGTCTTCTGTGTCAAAGGGAGGGATTATCAACAGAATGGCGCCATTATCCGCAGGAGTCGGGGATGAGCACCCGCAGCCTCCCACAAAGGGCGGACGAGGTCTGGGGGTAACCTAGGGACTTCCATTCATGGGCCAGCCCTTGTAACCCAGGACAGTGTGACTGATGTGATAAAAGTTAAGGAGAGGCTAAGCCAATGATACAGTAATCCTGGGAAAATATGAAGAGGCGAGTCTGGGTGCTGACAAACAATTCCTGCATGGGTGGGAAACACGATGTGCTTTGTCACCGGAGAAAAGCCCTCTGTGAATAGGTGAGGGAGGGACTGCCAGACTGCTGTTCCCCTTAAGAGGGAGTCAGGTACGCTGCTCCCGCGATTCCCAACCGGGTCCTCAGGGACCCCCAGATAGCCCATGTTTGTCCTCCCCTCCCTTTTCCCTACCAGAACCTACCGGGAGCTGGGAGGGGGCACGAACGTGGACTGCCTGGGGGTCCCCAAGGACCGGCTTGGGGAACACTGTGCCACACTATTTACATTTATTTGTTGTACATATTTACCACAGTCTTCCTGTGTGTTACTCTGCTCTGTTTTTGACTGACAGTAATCTCACACTATATCCCCTGTATGTTTCTCCTGTAAGGTGCATGTTTGTGTAGCATCCATCTTTTTCTCCGTTTGCGGTGATTTTTTTTTTTACGTGGAGACTTCGTGGGGGGGCGGGGGGGAGGGGGTAAACAGCAGGATTGTAGATGGACATCTAGCATTATATCTAAAGTGTGCTGCATCCTCTAACCAAATCCGTGTGGGCTCCCCGGTTAGATTTACCTTGTGATTTTTCACCAAAACCACAAATTAAAGCGATTCTGTTTTTTATTCTAATGACAGTCTTTTTGATCGGGCCCTTTCTAAATGAAAGGGAAAGTGAATCACCGACCAGATACTGAAATGCAACAGAACAGGTTACCTCACTCTAATCTATATAATTGGGATTTGTAGTAACTTAAGAATCCACTTAAGAAGGCTTAAAAAATTAGTTGCGACCTGAATAGTTGAATAGGTTAGATAAAAGACTAAACCCCGGAGCGTTATACTCACTCAAGAAGATTACATCCAGTATCAATATTTACCCTTATCCGCCCATTTGATTAAGCTCACTCAGCAGCAGTTGTTAACTAATCAGGGACCTAACAAGAATGCCAGTTTAAACAGGCTGCAGCGAGGGACTTGCCAGCCTGCAGCGCAGTCCGTGTTCTGTGCCAAAATGGCCACGCAATGGGCAAGGCCTCCACAGATAATGTAACAGTGCAGGGTTTCACCCATACGCCTGTCTGTCATCACCGCTGTCACTCTGGTCAGGACTAATGATACGATCAGCTGGTTTGTTTTTCCCGATTACTGCCAAAAGTCCCCCTAGTGGCCATCAGCGAGTTTGGATTGGAATGCTGCGATCCAAAGAGAGGCACGTCTGCAAGGCGGCCGCCTGATGTGGCTGCCTGATGCTGGCCGTTGTCCTCTCCATTTGCGCGCCGACCGCGTTCCTGTTACACGAGTGCTGGCTTCCTCGCTGCATCCTCCTGCCATACCCACCGCGCCGGAAAGCCTCACGTACGCACCGTACCCGCCGGGGCCCCGGGGCTTACTTTTGTATTTGCAATAATTTCACAAATATTTGAGGTAGTATCTCTCTTGCTCTGGGGTAACAAGAATGCATGGATGAGTTCAAAAATAAAGATATTTTCCAGTCATTAGACAGCAATTCACTTCTCATTTGCCTGCAAAAAATGATATAACTCAACCACAGTAACCAGACTTTGTACCCTATTAGTGCAGTTTGAAATTGCAGAAAACATATAGTTAGGGTGACTTTTTCTCATTGTTTTAGAAAACTGTGACAAGGGTTTATATCAAAACGATTTGGACATCTGGCAAATATTCCTATACTCTTTTTAAAAAGTTGCAGATTTTCAGGTGTGAAACTCTTCTGCTTTAACGTACGCACCCCTGGAGGTTATGTAAGGAATGACAATAAACAGCGCTTATGTCTACTGCTGCTTTGGGTCCTGCTCTTAGGAAATGAGCTTTAAATCACTTTTTTCTAATGTTCTTTGCTGGCCCAGTTCCACCAGATTAATTTATTTTAAAAAGTCCCCAGAGCTATCAAATATCTGGACATGCCATTTCCACTGCTGAAGGGTCACTCCTGGAACTACACTAAGTGAGGCTTGAGGTCGGAGGTATGGGGCCCCCCTGCCGGCTGTAGAGGAACCCCCTCTGTAACAGCAGGAAACTCAGTCTGCGGGAGCACACAGCCACACAACAACACTGAGCCCCTTCATCCAGCACAAAATCAGTCTGATTATTTCCACTATTCTTAAACTTAAGTGGCGGTAATGTGGGGTGGTTGACGAGGCTGACGTTCAGGCTTTACTAATGCGGCGGATGCTCCCGGGTTTGGCTGGCATGTTGTGCGTGTTCCGATTGCTGTGTTTTGGAAGCGACCTGCAGAGTCTCTGGTCTATATTATTAATTTTTTTTTTCCAAAATCCAGAAGCCATTTTCCTTTGTCTCACCTTGCTGTGGACAGAAGGTCCCTCCAGAGGCAACATCAGGGGCAAGTGGGAGAGGTACAGCTGAACTCCTACTTCCAATTATGTTGGGAGTATTAGGTAACGGCTGAAGCAGGCGCTGTCAAATAAAGCACCTAAAAACCCCTGATCGCTTAAGAGCACTCATAAATGTGGCCGGCTGATTGCTGCCTGAGCTGATTCCATGTGTCTTTTGTTATTGCTAAAATGCCTGCTGTTTTGGTCTCAAATGCACAAATCAAATTGCTTTTAAAATATGGGACAAAGAGGTATTCTATTAAAAATGCATTAATGTGTAATTCCGGCTGCAGCTCAGACATGTGAGAGACACTGGACTAATGTAAAATACAGTATCTCTCAGTTGGCAGTTGAAGTCTTGAGATTATTATCAAGAGATTTACTTAAAACCAGGCAGCTTGGGGCACAAGCCCGGGTACACCCTGGGCAGGATGCCACACTCATGCATCGAGGCCATCCTCTGCCAGGGCTTTTAAATCGACACTCACATGCTTTCCACCTGAACATGGATGCCTGACGTTACCATAACATCCAGGAACTTCCCTCTAATTAAAATCCTGGAATTTCTAAGAAGGCAGATTGTTATGTTCTTTAAAAGCCATTAAACATTTATGAACAAAATAATAAAGTAACACCGATGACTTAAGGCAAAAAGATTACCAGAATCTAAATTGGAGGGCAAATATATTGTGGGCTGTGTTATTTGTGTAGTGAAAAGACTGATATAAAGCCAGATTATGATTTATGATTTGGTCCATGTTTCTCACTAAGTTTGGCGCCAAACAAATGTGCATTTTGGAAACACTGAAAGAATGCACTTCTGTTGCACTCAGTGTCATTTTTGAGAAGATGGCTTACATATACTGTACAGAGCCGCATGTCGAGGCTGCATCAGGAATAAGAATGCGTCAGGCTAAGCTGGAATTTAGTTAACACTGGACACCCCAGGCCGTGGGAAGACATCGGCATCAGATGTTTTGGCCGGCTCTCTGTCTGCAAGCCAGCCATCGAGAACAGAGCCGTCAGGCTTCCAAACTGCTGCCAGGAAGACGTCCCCATTGAAATGCTGCGTGTCACGGGTGGCCAAGCCGTTTAGCGCCTAGCGCTGAACGCTGACACTCTGTCATGGGTGGCTCATCGATCTCCCCAGAATAACAGAGCTCCTCATAGACTAAGGGATTTCGCCAGTCAGCTGAGTGAAGCTCGAGTCCAAGTTCAAATTTACAACTGTTACAGCAGGCCAGAACTTCAAAGAATGTGCCTGTTAACGGAGTCCGTGACTGGCTCCATAGCCTCCTGCTAGGTTTCCTTTGGTCGTAACAAAGCCATCTCTCCGGTAGTATTCACAGCCGCTTCTTTGTGCTTCTGAACATGTTGAGACAGAAATGAGACTTCAGCACACAGTTCCACTTGGGAGTATGCATGTACACAAGAGGTCAGATGATGTTTTTTATTACCTACTCTGATTTAAAAAGTTGTCATCACATGTCGTCCAGGTGGGGACATACAGTACAAGTATCTGAGCTAATAGTGAAGTCAATTGTAGCTTACTTCAGGGTCAGTACCTAGCTTTCAGACAATAGGATTTCTGGCTCAGTCAAATTCAGAGGCCTTGCCTGGATCCTGCCAGGGGCTCTGGAATGAAGCAAATCAAATATGCATTGTGTAAAAATGAGAGAAATGAGGTGGAAAAAAATCACTTTGTCATTTCTTGTCCTTTTAGCCAAGTAACACAGTGTTGCACGTTAGTCTAAATGCAGTGAGGGACATAAATTGTGTTGAGTTCTCTCTCCCACAGCTTCTGCTTTGTTATATGATAGTTCTGGTTTGGACCAAAGAGCAAAGACCCACACAAGAGCAAAAATCCCACGAGAAACGCCATGTTTATACATGCTTGTGTAGGTTATGATATCTTTGGCCACCTGAAGAGCTTTACTTATTTCACAGGTGTCCTAGAGTTCACGAACACTGCAATTCTTTAACAAACTTTAACTTGTTGCTGGATGTCTACTATTCTACTTCCACTTCAAAACACAAACAAGCTTGTAGGAAGTCAAATATTGCTGAAGCTATTGAATCTGCCTACATTCCACCCCGCTTTGCATTGGGTGTGCTGCTGCACAACACTGGAAAACAAGAGTTAAACCGGTAAGAAGGCTTATTAGCTTTTCAATGACTTGTCCTAGAATAGAGAGGTTTAACAAATTTTTCATTGTGTCTGCAGAGTAGTATTGTGATAAAACATATTTGGGGTTTGTTGGTTACATACCTTTTTTTGTGGCTATTGTTGCACAAGGTATTGTGTGTGGTGATGCAGGCAGACCATGTGAATACTGATTTACATTCATCAGATAATCTACCCGCCTCCCAAGTTTCTAAACGAAACTTCACATGTAAAAATTGCAGAAATTAAATGACAAAAAAAAAAATCACATTGCTTGCAGATGACCATCTTAATCCATGCCCAACACCAACCAGTTATTTTCTTGAATATCTAAAAATGTCAGATTGTCCTCAACGCTGTCTGTCAACCGCCAGTTGTCTCTGTTCGTGATTAGTAAGGCTCCAGCTGTGCGTGAAGCAGGTCAAGAGCTTTCCGAGTGGCAGAACGTGTTTGCCTGAACAAGAAAAGGTTCAAAAATATGAAAAGAACCTGACCCACCACTAAATCACCTGTGACTGAAATGGGTCTGACCAACAGCCCTCTCAAATAGTTGTCATCTGCAAAACAGTTCAGAATTATATTTTTGCAGTTTAGCAGCTGTTGACATTGCCGGCAGGTTGCGTGTTTGTTGAACAAGGCAGACATAAATTAGGAATTAATGACCAGGGTGGGTGCAATTTGAGCTGCCACTGTCTGGGTACATGGTGGCCACTGTCAGCCTCTGCACAGGCCCCAAAAACTTGCCATCACATACTTTACCAAATTTGGTCAACCAATGCGGTGATTCATTTGAAATTCCACCTAAAATTCCTGAAGGATCGTTCTTTCTGTCATGCGTAGCTAAGAAAGACACTGCCGAGTTTTTAGAGCGCGAGTCAAAGTCAAACGTTCTTCAGTTATGGCAAAAAAAAGTAGGAAAGCTGTGTTTTTTTCCACACAGGACGGCTCATAGGTGGCAATATTCTTTTGACTTGACCAACCTTCCTGCTGCAAAACATACCACAGTACATCAAAAGCACATTTATTCCTATCATTCATTCTTTTTTCATTAAGAAAATGACATCATTACGTCGCTGTGTAATGTGAAAGCTATTTGTACAACATGGATAATGAATACCTCAAGTTCATTACAGACAAAGCTACTGCTTTATTAAGAAAATAATAAAAAAACAAAAAAAACATTATTCTGGGATTAGCAGTTTTGAGTAGAAAGGATTTAAAAGAATTTTTGCTTTTGGTTCCTCTTTGGAGCTTAATGACGGCCTGTCACCACTTGCTGGAGTCTGACAGACAAGAAATGACATCACGTGGATTGACTGCTAGTTTAAAGACACAAGTGCAGCCTGAGAATTTGAGATCTCATGCATCCTCAACCTGAGGGTAGACCGCTAGCCAGGGCAGCCTGGTGGTGTTATTTTAGCTGTGGGTCACACAGGCTTAGATGTTATCTCCAAACAGTATTTCTGGTATTGCAAAGGCATATCCAGAACCACAGGGGGAAACCACGCAGCAACCTTTGTGGAGATAAGGCTAATCAAATGAAACAGAGAACTAATCATACCACCTTAACCAATAGGCTGTGAGCGAGGAAATATAACGGAAAGTGTGTTTTTAGAGATGCTATCAAGGCCTAAATATGCTGTTCTCCCTTCCTCTCTCTCTTCTGTTATATAATCCAATACATTGGTGGGATGGCATAAAGGGACAGCATGAAAAACACCAAAAACTGCTCACATAAATTATCACGGTTTTCATGGAAAAAAAAGGTTTCAAAAATGTTTGCATACTTTTAAAATAATGTTTTGTTTTATTTTATTCTGTTGCCACTGGCAGCTATCATTTTTTCCTCTGAAAAGTTTTATTTTTTCCAGTTACTTTCTGTGTCTGCTTCTTATTGACACCTTTGCTCCAGCTACACATTTCTTAAATAATCAAATACAGGAATTCTTATTAAATATTTGTGGTGAAATGATAAGTGACAGTAGTGACAGGTTTATACTTCTATTTTCTGCGGAAACGTTGACGACACGTTATGAGCAGATCTACAGGCATGGGCATGAAAACTAGCGAGTTTTTCAACGCCGTAAGTCCGTTTTTGCCAGTGCCCTCTGAAAAGGCTGTTATGTAAACGAGTAAAAACTGGCAACTCTCGAGCTCGGAAATTTGGCAGAGCCACGCTGGAAAGCGGGCTGGTCACCGAAACAATTTCTGTTTTAAAAGCAGGGCCGTATTTTTCATTTTTCCATCTGCACATGAATATTAGCAGTGGTGACACGTGAGGATGTTCATTATGAATCGGGTGCCATGGGTCACAGGCATGCTACACGAGGCTTTTAATGTAGGCATAAAATGTTCGTGTGGAGTGCTTAATTTTTTCCACCGGCTTTAATAATATCAATATCAGCTCTTTGAGATGAATGCATTTCAAGTTTGTTCGCTGCATTTGGTATAAACACCCAGATGAATGATTGTCTGAATTGTTAAATGCCTCTTAATTGTAACTTCAGGATCGATTTAATGGGGCATGATGGTTATAGCAAGCAGCTGGTGCGGCCAGGGGACCCTCCTGAAAGTGAGCAATCAGCCCCACTGACAGAACTGGGGGTCGAGGCCTTACAGGTTGACCACACTGAGGAACAGGCTCCAAGATATGCCCATAGCCACTGAAATGCATGTTCTTGGATGATGGAGTTTATATATTGATGTCACTCTTCCTTTCTGCATACCTGTACCTCTTAACACACTCCATGATGGACCCAGTGGAGGGAACAGAATGCCCAGGGACTCGGAGAGTGCAAATGTGCTTAGCCATAGCCAAAGGGAGCTCACTTTCAACCCACACACAACCACCTGGGACAGCTGGCAGACAGGGACTACATGCATTATGGGAATTTGGGTGGCTCAGCTGGTGAAACGAGGGCTGACACCAAACAGCAGCGTCCATTTTTCTCCTGCGTGCTCCAGCAGCCAAGATGTCCGCTGGCCAAGACGTCCACCGGCGAGTTCTGCTTTCACCGCCTGTTCCCACTCACTGGGCCTCACCACAAGGTTGTGTTTCCTCCCCGTACATCTGCAGGCAATGCAAGCAATTTTTGAATCTGGGTTTGATTCTTAATTAAAAGCACATAATGCTTCCATGCAAGGTATAAACACTGTCGATTGCACAAAGGCACGTTGCTGCCAGTTTCTCTGTCCATATGTCATTTGGGAGCATTAAATTCTTTTTTTTACATTTCACAGGGAAAATTGTGCATCTTCCATCAAACACCATATGCAACAGGTTAGCTCACTTAACCATTAAATTAAACACTTAGGATGAGATGCAACCCTCCTGTATTTGCAAAATAGTTACAGAAATGTTACTACAACTTTTATTTGTCTATGGGATAGAGTTAATTTAAAAGAATTTTAATGCACTTACTTGTTTAGGGTACATGTTGCACAGCAAATACACAACAGACCAGGAATAGTAGCTATTTAGTTCTAAAAGGCATGCACACATTGACGTAAGCTTGCAATTCATTTACACTGATACCACCTAGTTGTATTTATTTTAGCATTCCAAACTGTTTTTCATTTGAACATCCCATCTCCAATGGTAACCAGTGTTTTCCCAGACTGTGGGATGGCTGCGGGTCTCACAGTATGTGCAACAGAATCACAGTGAGCGCTGCCTTATGACACTCTGTGGATGAAATTAGACTTGGCAATGGATCTTTTGAGACGCCAATGCCCTGGAAGCCCCCGCTTTGCTCCCTACCCAGTCGGCAAACCCCTCCCCAGTGTTTCAGTGACAAACCCTTAACCCAAATCCATGGAATGCCGGAGAGCTCTAAGTACTCGCGAGCTCTCTGCTGGCATAATGGAGTGTTGTTGAGAAATGCTATAGCTGTGTTGATTGAGTGCAGTGCCTCAGAATGAGGATTCGGCACGCCAAGCAGCTGGGCTAATTTTAGTTTCCATTTCATGTATTTTTTGTACCATTTCTTTCATTTCTTAGGGTGATATAAACTTTGAGATAGCTGTGGTCCGTCTTCACTCTAGCTGTGTACTGAAGCCGCTGCTGCTGTGAAGGGAGGCTTCAGCTAAACTCCAACCCCATCACAAATCCATCAAAAGGCTCCGCCTCTGCAGCTTATGCAATGAAATTCCACTCGCACCTGAAATGAATTCAGGGCCTTTGAACGGGGCCGAGCTGAATGTCGGGCGTCTCCCCATGCAGCCGCTGCTTTCTAGAGGACATGATCTTGTTTTTCTGGGCATTTGTGCCACACTTTGACTCTTCTTGCCTTCCTAGGTATCAGTCACTACTCTGCACTTTCCAATAAATGAGTGCAATGAATTTTGTGGGAGTTAAATGTACCCTTGAAACAGTAATTTGTTCATCGTCTGTGTAGCTGTTGGGTATTTTGACCTGAAGAAAGAATGACAGATTTTTAAATATGATACTATGAGCTTGCTTTCCATTTTATTATCCATTAATTTGGTGTTATAGGAATGTTCTGGGATTTCTGAGTAATGGGAGATTGAGTTGGTTCCCTTCTCGAGTTGAGTGGACTATGGAACATTTAGTGTGACATAAGTGCCACTGATCTTGCACATTTTAATAATTTTATAGAATTAAATTATTGATTTCTGGGTGCCTTACTGTGAGAGACTGTTGCTTCACACCTCCTGGGTATAGGATGCAAACCCAGCTTTCACTCTATGCATGAGGAGTTTGCATGCATGTGACCTGTGGTGGCTCCATGATGCCCCCAAGATCCTTCCAGTGCTTGAACGATGGACAGAGTCCATGAAATAGGAAAGTATCCTATATCAAGCCTCCTCAATGTGGAGTGGCTGAGCTATGCCATGCTGCGGGGGTGGTGGTTCTTGGGGAAGGACATGGTCAGTGTTTTGTGAACACGCCGTCCCCCCAGTTCACCCCAGACCATCTGGTTATAGTTCATGTGCTGCAATCCAGGATGCCATTAGTGACTGGCGGGTCAGGAGAGCAGCGTGAGACATAATTTGTTTCCACCACCATTAGTACCATGTGAAATGGGCGGATTCAAATAAGGTGTTCACCACTCAGGGAGGGGGCATGCATTTAGTGATACATTCTCCTGTTGGGGGTCCCTGACTCTCTAGGGCAGTGTTTCCCAATCCGATCCCAGGGGCCCCACAGCAGTCCAGGTTTTTGCTCTCTCCGAAAAATGTGTGCACAAAAAATGGGAGCATAAATGTGGACTGTGTGACAGGGATCTCGGAGGGAGCAAAAACATCGAGCATCTATGGGTCCCTGAGGACCGGTTTGGAAAACACTGCTCTTGGGGTTTTAATTTATGCTGATGATAAATGGTCTGTCTGTCACGTAGTCCGTGTGCTTGTGCCTGTCGCAGTGTGTGGTGCTGAAGCGAAGAGATGCACGTCCAGCATGGAGACGGTCGTCGTCTAAGCAGCTGCAGTTTGACAGCAATGCTCCCAGCACACCGATGCAAGAACCTGGAAGTGTCAGTTGGACTTTTCCTCTTAGTTCTGTTCTTTTTCCAGGCTGTAGTTGAAACAGAAGATAAATTATGACCATTCCTATGATGGTGGAATTTTTCTTTTTCATTAAAAAGACTGGACAGTAATAATGACTATAAATCTATAAATGAACTTTGAGTACGGCTCCCGCCTCCCCACTTGCTGATCCGTCTCTCCGAAGCCCTCGTTCGCTGAAGCACGCCAGACAGCCACATGCTTCAGCCAGACTGTCCCCAGTGGGTCCTGGCCATGTGGTGCACATATGTCTGAGGGGGCACCTACCGCTTCGTAGCCTGGACAGCAGCTTAGAGGTGTGGGGGAGGACTGGCACCCTGCCTTCAGACCACAGGGGGCGCTCTAATCCAGCTGCTCCACTGGGAATCATTGTCCTCTCCACTTGCATTTGCACACTTGTTGAGTTCCCCTCTGGGCCATCGCTCTTTGCCACAGTTATTAAAAAAAGATTTCCCTCATTCATATTAATTTCTGGCTTTCTCTCTACTCACATTTTCACAACGCTCAAGTTTTCTCGTCCCTCTTTGCTTCCATTTTTTAAGGCTTCTTTGGCTCGTGTGATTGGATTGATTTTTGTCCCCCATTTCTTTCACAAGAATTCCCCCGTGCCCATTAAGCCCTCAGGACGGGTGTGATTTGATTGTGAACATGTGTTTAAGTAAAGCCAGTTTGTCCTTCTGTTTTCGCAGAAGAACTGGCCTCAGCTCTTCCCTCCTTCTTCCTGGTGACCTGGGGCATGAAGTTTCCAGAAGAGCTCCACATCTTCTGTGGCTCATAACCTTCTATGGTTGCAGGCAACTGCAAGTGTCCACCGCACTAAAACTGTGCTCCTGAAGTCTATGAAATGGAAACACCTCATGCCAATGCTGCAGAGCATCTCTGTCCAGCCCTGATAGCAGCTCTCTGTGTTTGACACATCCCACATGTTTATTCTCTGCATTAGCCGCATGCCAGTCTGACTGCTGCCCACAAGCCTCCTTTTGCTACATAAAATAACCCCGTCAAGGGCCAAGCCCACTTTTGAATGCAGGAACGGTGTGGAGTGATAAAAAAAGGATACAGACTTGGCATTGCAGGTGTATTTAAAAACAGACGTGCAAAATAGGTTTTAAACAGGGATGACAGAATGCCTAAGGTAGCAGCCATACCCACTAAAAGGCAAGAGCATGAAGGTCCCAGAAGGACACCTTTTGCTGTACCATGTTCAGTTGCAAACTTTGAAAGCTGCCCTGGGTTAATCAGTATTCTGGGGAAGTCGATCCTAACAATTGGCTTTAAATTAGCATCCTGCGTCCTGATTTAGGAGCCTCTCAGTAAGTTTAAATTTCCAGCGACATGAAAAATCAATATTAATAGTCGCTGCTGCGAAAAAAATGCCATGTCCGTCTCTCCAACTTACGCAAGCACATTAAAATCTTTCAGGCAATCGTAAGGATTTGAAAATTACCCCCAAATAGATATTTTTTCACGTTTCATTTTCATGGCGATTTAGCCTGTATTTGAGTCCAGTGTCTGTGGAAAACAGATTGAATTGTCAGGGACCGGCCTCATTTCAAACGTCAGAGTGGTTTCCTAATGCCATCTGGCTGGTACACAGGGATGAGGTTGATCTAAAGTCACGGCTGATCATTTCTGGAGCATTGTAATAGCTGGTTCTCTGGCCAATATTTGTTTGCTCCACCGGCAATAGCTCACAGATCATCGCTCAACTGCGATGCTCATTTAAAATGAGGAATATTGCCCGACTCTAAGACCAGATGTGCAATTGAGGCACTTCAGCAGCATTTTTTTCATTTAAATCCTGGGAGGAATAGGTGGGAACTATAAAGCTTGGTGTTCCTGTGATCCAATCAGGGATGACCGCTGATGTTTTGCCTTTGTTGTACAAGCCTGGCACAGCAGTTCCACACGTCTCAGACTGGTCACCATGTCCCCTCTAAGCCTGGCAGTAACAGAGATGGTGCATGCATTCATTCATGGCTGCCTTAACAGCCAAAGGACCTTGATAACTCAACTTGAAAGTAGTCGACGAAAGCCTTGACTTAGAACTGTTGCGTAGATGGATGTTTTTTTAATGATGAATGTAAATATCAAACCACCCAGATAGCGGTCTTGAAATGTCTGTCTCGCTCTGTGGATATCTTAAATCGCTGGGCAAAAAAGTGCATCCACGTTGAATTATCCTTAAAAAAAAGTTACATGTATACATTCTGTATTTGTGTGTACAAGTATTTGTAACTTGAAATCGTTCGGAAGTTGTTATTCAATATCATTTTAACGGTATATGCCAGTACAAAGATCTAGGATGCTGGGAGTACGCACGCTACACTGCTGCACGGCGGGAGTGGTGGCCAGAAGTCGTACTAGGCAGAATTGGCGCACAGAAAAAGAAAATTCGATGTCGCGTTTATATACACTCACCTAATGTATTATTAGGAACACCATACTAATACGGTGTTTGACCCCCTTTCGCCTTCAGAACTGCCTTAATTCTACGTGGCATTG